>JAZGVS010000102.1:0-21314 GCA_037356235.1 Bacterosira constricta
GTGTAAAAATCGACAGAGCAAAGGAGAAAACAACAGATAGAAGTACTCACCCCTTTTGGGAATATCTTTTGCAAACAATTCTATTTGGAATGTCTGATAAAGGAATGGCTGTTGTGTCAAGAATCATTGGCTGGAAGACTTGAGTTGGTGAAGTGTCCTCGTCACTGATGACAGCAGCAACTGAGTGTATGTGTTGGCGGTGGATTGGCACTAATGGTTTGCGGATCTTCAATTCTGCACAGCAAAGTTAGTAAGTGTAAAAATCGACAGATCAAAGGAGAAGACAACAAAAGTACCTGGTATTCACCCCTTTTGGGAATATCTTTTGCTATAAGGAAGACATAGATACCAGATTTATCAAGACCCTCCATATTCGTGAAATAGTCACACTGAACTTGATATTTCAGGGTGATCAGAAATGCAACATCCCCTTTTGCCGTTCGTGCGGTTGGCACTTGTTTGTTTTGCTTGAAGAATAACTTACACTTATCTTTATCACTCTTGAAGGGACGGAACCTTGCGAAACCAATCATCGCTTATCTGATCGTAGACCAAGCGTTGGCTAGACCAATTTCATGTACAGCAATAGAGATTTTGATTTTGATTTTATAAATAGCCCTATTATTTACATAGCATTCGTTTATATGTGTTTGCTCATGACGGAGGGGCGGTGCAGTTTTCCCAATCCCAGGTCCGGATTCCACATCCGCCCTTTTTTAGTAGGCATCGATACACTGCTGCAAAATCTGTGCACTGCCATTTTTGTTGCCGATTTCTCCGTCTCATGTGAAAAAATCCTTCCTGATCTATCTTGCGTTCACTCTGGGGAATATCAAAAAACCTTTGTCTCAAAGTTCTGATCAGCAAGTCAAATCTACCAGTCCACCATCTTTCCCGTTGTCACGTCGAATATTTTTCGTACTACCGGTCACCTCCTCCTCCTCAGAAAGATCAATCTCGATGGTTTTATCTGAATCAGAAAGATCAATCTCGATGGTTTCATCTGACTTTAGCGCCCCATTGGACGGCTTCTTGGATTGGGATTGGTAGGTTTCCTCTACATCCGAATCGTCTAGGACAATGGGTCCATCGTCTAGCACAATGGGTTCATTATTTGATTCAGTGGCCTTCTTTGCCATGGTGGAAATTCCACGATTGCGTCTCGATCTTGTACCTCGCTCTCTATTGTCCAGTTTTTCAAATAAAGAGCAAACATTGTTGACACTTGGTGCGAGACTAGGATCATCTTTTACCCACGACCACAATTCTTTTTGGATGAGGTATCTTTTTTCTAGAAAGTGCCGACAAATAATAGATTCAAATTCAGCATATTGATTGCTATTGCTCAAAATGGATGACAGATGTGGCTCTATGGCCACAGATATGGTGTATCTTCGAAGCTTCTGGTTGTGCTTTACTGTAAGATGATCCTTGCGGTGTTCCCTTAAACTGCTCCCATCCTGGCTCATTGAAGTATGGATCTGGCACAAGGATGAGGCTTTGAATAGAAATAAGGACCTGTAGCAAAGTTGACTGACCGCTTACCCAACCAGGACCTTCGGTCGTGTCCAAAAAAATCATATCAAATAATGGTTTAGAATAATTTGTCCCAGTACAATTCAGGCTACATTGTCTCTTTACTCACCTGCCCAAGTCCCAAGCAAACTCAAGCAAACTTTGCCACAGTTGTATAGATTTGGATTGAATCGTACTGTTCCTCCGCCCGTCGTCAAAAATTGAACCTTTGGAGCTACTTGGGGGTAATTCGTAGGAAGATTTATGTCAAAGAAGAAGCAACCGTTAGCATAAGGGCTCTCGTCTGGCCCTGTGATCATGACCCTCAGCATATCTAGTCGGCTGTTAATGACACGACAAAAACAGCTGCTCCCGTACTCAACAGGCAGAGCTGTTCTATATGCTGCCAATTCTTTGAATATAAGGCGTGTGTTTAGGGAAGCTGGTGCTGTAACTTGTTTCTTCAAAAAGAAGTGCTGCGTGATAACAATGATTAGAATGGAATATGCCGGAAGAATGGGGGTTGGATGAATATTCAATGCACACACTCACATTTTGCATTGATTCAACAGTATCAAAACGCAGCGGCCCCAGCTGTGATTGATAGCGCTCACTCAACGAAATAACAGATAACTCTGCTACTGGCTTTGATGCTTGACAACGCCGAGATATCTTCATTGCCTTGTCTGCCACTTCAATCACTTGAGTTGCCAACATTTTATCTGATTGGTCCTCTTTTGTCCAGCCTGAATGAGAATGGCGCTTCATGATATCTTTGGCGTGTAGTCTGAAATCCAACAGCCAATACAAAACGCCTTCTTGATCATCTTTGTCTCCATATATTTTTCCAAGCAATTCATTTTTTGAGAGTTCGAGACAAACCTCCAACGCGATGTTGTATATATCCTTCCGATCATCCCAATCTGCGGGAATTTGGTTCCTAAAAATTTCAGCTAGTAGAGCGGACAGTTTCTTCCGATCATTATCATCAAGGTCGAACTCAACCTCCTTTTTCTGAGATTTCAACAGTTGCTTCTGGATCTTCTGGAAGAAACGAATGCTAGCCTTGTCGTCTTTGTTGCTCGCTTTCTCAGCCTTCTTCCGACCCGCGATGAGCCGTTTGGTGTCGCCCTGTTGTCCACCGTAACCCGTGCCGCTTTCGGCGGCGACTAATGCTTTGCGTTTACCTTGCCCAAACCCAAACATAGTGTGGCTGGAGGAGGAGAGGGAGAGAAAACAGTTGAGGAACGAGAGTGGAGCGGGTGGATGATGTCGTGGAGCGTGGAGGACGAAGGACAAAAGCAAAAGTGTCGTTGTTTTGCGTTTTGCGTTTTGTGCTTTGTGCTCTTGGCGAGAAGAGCAGAGCGAGAGAATGCGACACGGCGCGCCATTTTTCAGTCATCATGAGTCTTACTTGTTCTTTGTTTCCCGTTCCAGTCACGCGCCAAATGCAATCGCTTCAGATTCGAGTATCATCTATGTATTATCATTACCCATGCTACATAACATGCTACTAGGCGGGTTGTGATTGTCCGATATTTCTTAAGTGATACAAACAATTCATTCTATGGTACAGTCGCTCACTCCAGAGAAGCACGAGAAGAGAAGAAAGTATTTTGCTCAAAAGTTGAGAGTCCATGGTTTCTTCTTCCCAGAGCAGGGACTGAGCCAACAGGAATTTGAAATGCCCGAAGGTGATTCATTGGTCGTCTTGATTATGCTGGGGTCCTTTGCCAAATACGAGAGCATTGGATGACGTTTCGATACGAAATACTTCCAAGGAATTGATATCCCGTTTTTTTGGAGTAAATACTGCTGTTGATAGTTGATACTCTTTTGCTATGAAGGATAATATTGATATTAAGGAAAAGCAATCAAGCGAAGACGAATTTTATGACAGCATGGATGATTCAAAGTTGTTGGAGTGGGCAAACAAGCCAGTGCACTACTCACTTCCCTCTTCGGGACTTTGAAATGACTATGAATCAACTGATTGTACAAAATCACCAAGCCTTTTCTTGCACACCAATTTGTCTTCATGTCCTCCGGTACCACATTCCAACAAGAGCCTACTGGGTGTAATGCAACGCCTTCTATTTTTCCAAGCCATTTCTCTCATCCTCCAGGTACTAGGGGGCACAGTCAGATGACCTCCGACAATTTATAATCAATTTATGTATGGCACTAGCCTCGGCGCGATCAATTATCTACGAAGCCTGTCAAAGCGGTACTGGTCTGGCGGTATGGAAGGATATAACTATAACAAGATTTAAATCAAGGCTATGAAGGTTACTCTTATTCTCTGTCAGCAAGGTATCATACACAGCAGTTCGTGTGAATGAGATAGGGTGAATGGCCACCATCTACTGGAGGATCAGACGCTTACTAAACGGCAAAATATCAACTCCTGTACACAGCACCCGAGGCACTAGTCCTTAATTATAGAATTAGCAACAGTCATCCGACGGTTGCTTTGGGTAGCAAGCTGCATAGGGGGCTGCAAGGCATTTGTGATAAGTTTGTACGGATGCCCTGCAAAGCATGTGATTCGGTAGTGTGTGGAGATTTTCTCTTCGATGTTGACAAAGTGCTGTCATCAGCTTGAGGTGGGCAAGACTCGAGCAAAAGAGGTATCCGCGATGTTGTGTTTTGTTTGTATTGTAGTTGGGTTGGAAAATGTTCCAAGGTCTACCAAGGTTGCCGCTTGCTGTAGCACCTTGTCAATTGTAAGTGAGTTACTATGTCTATGTATTCATAATCTTTCTTGCTTCCTGCTACTGCTACATATCTGCTATCGAAATTTGTTCATCCCGACCATCACGTTCCATGGATTGCAAACGTCTTGATTGGAATCATGACATCATAAAAGTCATCCCAAAAGGTAGCAGGTCATTGCTCCTCCCTCCTCCTCGTACAATACTGCAGGTGCATTATTAACAACTTACTTGTACCTTCTTTTGCAATAACACAGCCTCATCGCGACCCTGCGTTACCTCCCAAGTCGTCAATAGGGAACTAGATGATGAGATGGTAGAGAGTGAAGAGGAGAGTGAGGATACCAAGTTGACGATCAAGGATCAGGCGATTTCTCAGCTCAAGGAGGAGATTGCTCTTCTGGCCAACGGCAGGGAGGTTAGCCTAACTTCGTCTGCATTCTTGCCCTTCTTCAAACATGACAGACATTGAAGAATGCTAATTCATTCATCGCTATGTGAAAGTTCATATTATTTAGCTTGTAATTCTTTTATTGAGTACTACAATAAGATTTTGTATTTCTCCTTACTGGGGACATGATGGACAACCATTGCTCCATCATATGACAAGGTTGCGTAGACCCAAGGATCACTTGCACTCCAGGCAACATCTGCAGTGACATCCGAACATTCAAATCGGGTCACCCTAATATCAGATTCGTTCCTGGGAGATTTACCCTTGTCTTCCTTGTCAAATTTGTTGTCGTTGTCGTCGTCATCATCGCTTTTGGGTGTTGGTTGCCTATCTTCCATCCAATCTTCTTGACCATACATCCCACCAATTCCTGCATCATCGTCCTTCTCTCCTTTCATATCGTCACCTTCGTCATAACTTCCCTCGTCTATGTCATCGTCATCCTCTTCATCGTCATCCAGCTCCAGCAATGGAGCGGAAGAGCAACTCGAAATCCGCCACAAATTAGCAATGCCATCCGATCCACCGCTAAGAACTAACTGGTCATAAAATGGATTGTATGACGCACGCGTCGTCCAATGAGAATGCCCCCCACGAACTGCCTTGAGCAGTGGCGGCGGCAATGATAATGATGGGCTACTCTTACTCTCGACACCACTTGCACTAATTGGATCCAAGCCATCTAACAGACTTGACAAATGCATTCTCAAATCCCAAAACTTCATAACTCCATCCATACCCGCAGTAACGACCACATTGGATTGCAAATGATTATGACACACATCCGCAACTCCATACCTGTGCGCAGAGCGGATAACTCCCAATCCACTACTGCTCGAGGCAGAACAGCGCATATCATAGGCTACCACGTCCACGCCAGATGTGGCCAATATGCAATGAGTATCATGATTATCCCACGATACACGACGTGGCAATGCTGAACTCATTGGGGCCAGCCTTCCAAATCGGTTCCGTCGACGGGACGATGCAACGCCACCGCTGCTTCCATGAGTAGACCAAACTTCCTTTACATCCGATAAAGATGAAACATCCCAGAGGGATATGGGAGATTGAGCATCCCATCCAACAGTGAGGAGATTCCCCCCTCCTTCGTTGGAGGAAGTATCTGCCAAATCATACAGTGCATCTCCCGATGAGTTTGAGGGAGAGAGGAGAGGATTCCATAAGATTTGACCCACTCGTTGCTCCCACCCAGAAGTTGTTGTTGTTGATAATGATGATTTGTCTTTTCCGTGTGGAATAGTTACGACTGGTTCCAATTTGGACGAAGGAGATAAACGAGGTGTATCTTGATTTTCAGAAAAGTCAAAATCATCATCATCATCGCCATTGTCATTCAATTCAGGAAGACGCCACAGAGTAGTCTGAAATTTTGTCAATGGGACATTGCTCGTGGTCTTTGTTGCGTCGTCCATCATATTGGCAGAAAATAACGCCCCTCCACCACATGTAACAACCCAATCTCCTCTCGTGGGATGACATCCCATTGACCATACCTCTCCCGTAGGGTGGACCCATGATGATTCTTGTGTAAGTTCATGAGAATCTTCATGATATTGAAGTAGATACAGTCGATTGGTCCGTTCTTCGTCGTCTTCTTCGATGATGCTGTGATGAGGGTTGTTGCCATCGTCGCCGTCGTCATTATTATCGTCGCTCAATTTGGATACAGAGGGTATTGCTGACCCAACCAAAAATTGATGACTAGCCAATGACGAGGAGGTTTCCAAGAAGTCGTCATCCCATCCATCATTCATGTTGCTGCCGCTGTCATCTTCATCACCATCCAGAGCTGAAGTTGGGGTAGTCTTGGAAGACGATTTGGATGACGGGGGAGCCATTGCCGATAGACAGCGGCACGGCCGATTGAGTGAATAATCAATGTCTTGGTTGGAAAACATGGTTTCGAAGAAGCTGGGCTACTGTGATAGATGTGGTAGACGAGTACTATCTCTAGAGAGAGAGGGCTGTGGAGGAGAGTGGGTGTGGTACGATATGATGTATCTCTTGAGGTGCGGTTGCGGTGTAAAGGAAGTAGGATTTTAGTGTGCAGCAAACCAACATCATCCAACATCCAACCTCATCCAACCCCAACAACAACAATTCCGGCTTACGGCGGCAATGGGAATTAGCGATGATTTTGCGTTGGCGATATCATTACGATAGGTTCAGGGATATGTACAGGGGAGTACCACGAGTTGTACCCCCCCCCGGGGTACAATTTTTTTGCCTAGCCTTCCGTCGGGGGGGGTACAATTGAAAAAATTTAGCAGAATTGTTCTGTCACTACCATTGGTTTGCATGTTGTATGGATGAATGTGGTTGAATGAATAGGTATATTGATACAGTGGATGCTTGCATGCATGCTCATATGGTTATTTGCATGTATAATCATCAACAAATGGCTGGAAGGGTGGATGGAAGGATGGATGGACCGATGGACCGATGGAAGGAGGGGGTACAAAACTTTACCCTAGGCTTGCTGTCTCGGAGGGGGGTACAAGCTGAGTTAGGGGGTACAAATCGTGGTACTCCACTGTAGGTAGGTTACAATACTCTCAAATCTCACATCCACTATCCACGCCATCACCTGCCATCACAATCACCCCCTCTGTCACCGACCTAGCTCGCTCTTCTGCCACCTGGCTGCCACGCAACAGTCAAAAGCATTCAATCAATTAACCCGCCTTCAGTCCACTCGTTACGCCTCCTCTGTGTAGCAGAAGCACCAATCAGCAACAATTAAAATGGCAGACGCCGATGGCAATCTGGATTTACCTACTTATGACGATGTGGTAGACGCCTCTATGGTCCTAGAATCGATCGCGCATCGTACTCCTATCCAAACTAGCCGCACCCTCGATAACGAATTGGGTGTAAAGGCTTTCATAAAATGTGAGAATTTCCAACGCATGGGAGCTTTCAAGTTCCGTGGAGGGTATAATGCAGTGAGCCATTGCAAAGACACTGCGAAAGGAATTCTCACTTATTCGAGTGGCAACCACGCTCAAGGTGAGACCGTTTAGTGAGCAGTGTTGTTGAGTTTACATTCTTATCCGTTGGAGTATAGATTCATCAGTCTCATATCCAGCCACTGTATGATCGCAGCCATCGCTCTCGCCTCAAAACTGCATGGAATTCCATCAACCATCATCATGCCTACAGATGCACCCCCTCTCAAACTAAAGGCAACGCAATCTTACGGTGGGAATGTTATTTTTTATGATAGGTACAAAGAAAAAAGAGATGAAGTTGCAGAACGGGTGAAGGAAACATTGCCAGAAGGTACAGTATTCATTCCGCCCTATGATCATAAACATGTAATTGCAGGACAAGGGACAGTTGGGAAAGAAATGATTGAAGATTTGCAATCAGAATCTACAACTCTTGACTACCTCTTTGTTTGTGTCGGAGGAGGCGGCCTCATCTCGGGAATTTCTCTAGCTGCCAAAGCGTTGTCCCCGCAGACGAAAATCATTGGAGTGGAACCTGAGGCAGGCAATGATGCTCAGCAATCTCTTGAGCAGGGACAGATAGTACATATTGAAACACCAATCACGATTGCAGACGGAGCACAGACTCAACATTTGGGGAATTTGACTTTTGCCATTATGAAACAACACGTGTCCAAAATGATCACTGTGACAGATACCGAACTGATTGACGGAATGAAATTCTTTGGTGAAAGAATGAAGATGGTGGTTGAGCCAACAGGTTGTCTAGGATTGGCAGGGTTAAGAAAAATGGTAGAGAGTGGAGAGGTCCCAAAGGGAAGTTGTTGCGGGATAGTGGTATCAGGGGGCAATGTTGATTTGAAGAGATATTGTGATCTGATTTCTTCATCTCTTCCTTCATAGTCTAAATAATTGAAATTGTACCTTCAAAACCATATTTTATGCAGAGAATTTTCAAGCCAAACAAAATACATATCGTATTCAAAGAAATGAATCCGAGTTTGCGATGATTATCTGCGTGTCGCCTTACACTGCATTGTACATTCAAATCATTCCAACTCAATCATGAACTAATTAACAATGCAATTCTAACATTCAGGCGAGCACAGAGTAATTTCATTGTTGTCAATATCATGTAGGATGCAGGTTCTGTGACTCATAACCCCACTATTTCCCCGGGTGTCAATTCAAAAATCTTTTTAACTCCCAAGCCTCTGTCCGCTTGATCCCCAACTATGCCCACGTGCTGGTCTTGCCGGATCCGCAGGTGGATTGGCTCTGCCTGGTGGTTGCCAAGTATTGTTTCCAACCGCACCACCCCCTCCGCCTGCAGGCGCGGCCGGAGCAACGAATGCACCGATGCCCAACTTATCAATGAGAAATTGTGGTGTATGCAACATATCCTTCCCATAAACAATGGGCACTACATCGACTAAGAAGTAGAATAAATGTCCAGCTGCGATTCCATGCATGAGATCCGCATACATACCACCCATCAACACACTCAATCCTACATAAGCGAACGGTAGATGAATGGCCTTTATTTGTATACCCCAAATAGACGAAGGAGCTGTAGGGTGGCGTTTGCTCCATGTGTAAAGGACAAAGAACATCAATGTCCTCGCAAACATGGGCGGAGTTGGCAATAACATGCCAATGACTGGGAATGACACAAGAATCATAACCGTCCCAAACATCAATGCGAATACATAGTCAGCTGTACCTCCCCCCGCGCCCGTATTGTAAGGCTCCGTTTCGTACCTCTGACTAAAGCTCTGCAGCATATACAGCGCCATGAGCGTATTGAAGTCAAATTTTCCAACGAAAAGAAAGGGAGTCAGGAAGCGCCATATCTCAAAGTTCTGCCAAATATTATCCCAGATGTAAATGAGTTTCATGGGGGAGACGAAGCCAAAGTTACCAGCACATGTGGTGATGAGGGCGGCGCCGAACCAATATCGGGTGACAAGTGGGAGAGATTGGAACCAGGCCTGTGGGCCGCCCTGGTCGTCTGCCCCTTGAACATTGGCGGGTGGCATCTTTGCGAAGAGAAGACTTTGACTTTGACTGTGTGTTGGATATTATGGACGGTTGGTTGAGGTACGATGATTCAGCGTTTGCGCAATAGATAGACGAATATTATCAACAGTAGCTGCTAATCCAATTAATGAGACAATTCAGGCGCAGTAGCAGCGTAGGCTGAGGGCTTTGGATTTGGATTTGGATGTGAGATGATGCCGCCGTTGTGGGTGACAGGTGGAAATCTGGAATAAGTAGTCTCTCGAGAACTTTTGGAATTGGGGGGTCTGCGGGCGAGCCCGTTTTTATCCGCCTACGGCATCATTTGCTTCCATGCTCTATCTAGAGTGGATACTGGTAGAAAGGTACATAGCCGCGCATTGTAGGTGATCTTAGATAGCCCGACAAAATTAGAGAAGATCTGCCCGCTAAATGCGGATGTCAATCAAGATCGAAAATCTTGATCTTCTTGCTTTGGCCAGCTACCAGCGGATTGTACATACCGCTATCGCACCAGTACATACGATACAGCACAATACACAGCAATACACTCAGGCTATTACTGCTTGGGTACGATAGTTTAGAGTTTAGTTCGGCATGTTTTTTTTGTCCTACACATCTACATTACAAAAATTCTCAACAGTACATCTAGTTCTTGTGGTTATTCTAATAAATGTCAATCAAACAGAACGAACAAAAACAATTGGCAAGCTAATCCGAAGCTCTAACATGTGGCTGCTTCTCATAGCCTTGAAACTGGGTCGTCTTCAGGGATGACATCTCCTTCATACTTTGTTGTGAGAATATGTGGATAACAAACAGTTGTCAAAAAGTCATCAAGTTTATTTTTTGTCAGCATGTCATCAACCTAATTTGGGTGAGAGTTGCAAGTCATAGCATGAGCAGGTGACAAATAAAAACGAAAGGCATGGTACGATACCAATACAATAAGTGCTTACTAATTTTCCAGCCAAGAACCACTTTCCTCTGTCCTCTCCACCACTGCGAAGCTTCACTTCTTCGTGGACCAGCTTTGAAACCCTTCCAGCCGTTACGACCACTCCATCGTCCTCGGTCTTTACTCCATGGCATTTCCACTGCCAAATTTGAGCACGACTAATCTCCGCAGTTGCAGCGTCTTCCATGTGATGATTGAGAGGGATACAACCAATACCGCGCAGCCATGCTTCGGTGTAGGCAAGAACAATAGATACCCTATTATTTTCCAGCAAAAAAATCAGCCATGATGGACAACTGTTAGCTTTGACTCTTGATGATATCGACTGCATCTGTGCTATGAAAGAAAAAGAAAACTCACCCCTTTTGAAGACCATCGCTTGTAATTGCCGTTCCTTTTGGAACCACTTGTAGCTTCAACAAGTCTGCTTCTGTCACATCCTTCCCCACCAGACATGGATTCTTGTCAATTTGGTTGGGTGTAGGCATGTACTTATCAAACACAGATTTTGCGACTGAAACCAACGCTGGGTGTGCTACCCAAGTCCCGTCATGCCCTGCTAGTGCTTCCCTGATTTTATCATTTTTGATCCTAGACATGGCCGCCTCATTTGCAGCAGGGTCTCCTTTGATGGGAATCTGGGCTGCCATTCCTCCCATCGCAAAGGTGCCTCGTTTATGGCAAATGTAAATCAATCTTTCCACGTAAGCTTTTAGCAGAGGAGTATCGGTCATGGTCAAATGTGACCGATCAGGTGCAATTTTATCATCATGACACTTAAACTTTTTGATGTACGAGAACAAATAATCCCATCGTCCACAGTTCAAACCTAGAGAGTGAGCACGGAGCTCATAGAGAATCTCTTCCATTTGAAACGCTGCTGTGATGGTTTCAAGCAACACCGTAGCCCTGATTGTTCCTGGCGGCACTCCAAAATAACTCTGAGCTGCTCGAAAGACATCATTCCACAACCTTGCCTCCAAATAATCTTCCAACTTTGGCAAGTAGAAGTATGGGCGAGATCCTTTCTGCAGCAGAGCATGTGCATTGTGAAAGAAATATAATCCAAAATCAAACAAACTACCGGATGCCACACGACCGTTGACTGTCATGTGAGCCTCATCCAAGTGCCATCCACGAGGACGGACGAATAATACAGAAGTCTTGTCTTTCAGAGCGTAGACTTTTCCTGTGGTAGGATTGGTGTATGTGATTTTGCCGCGTACTGCATCACGAAGGTTGCGTTGGCCTTCTGTGAGATTAGACCAAGTGGGTGATGTAGAGTCTGACATGGCAGATGATGTGTGCTCAAGAGGTTAATAGATGTCAAGCAAGCAAATAAATACGTAAAGCAACCGAGGAATCACGAACCTTCAAAGTCAGCCATGTAGACATTGGCGCCTGAATTGAGACCATTTATAACCATTTTCCGGTCGACAGGTCTGGAAAAGATATCAAAGCAAAGGAATTTGGTTTGAATTGAGGAGAATTTCATACACGAAGAGATAAAATAAACTAAGTATACTCACCCTGTAATCTCCACACGACGATCTTTGACATCATCTGGGATAGGCGCACACTGCCAGTACGGGTCCTCGGTAGCATGCGAATGCGGCTTTCTCATGGCTCCGCCACTCTTTCCGGTGCCCTCAAAATGGGGAACAGCCCCACTATCAAACTCCATAGCCCTGGAAGAGCGTGCATTTAACAACGCACGACGACGATCTTCGAACTTGTGACATAGATATCCGACGAAGCGCAATGAATCGGGGGTCAAGATCTCGGAGGCGGCGGCGCAGATGGGCGCATGGACTTCGACATGGACGGAGGTTGATCGGGCTTCCATGATTGATATTTGTTTTTGGTGATTTTGATGAATTTATGGGTAATGGGATGGCTCTGTGAGCTCTGGATACCAAAGGAGATTATTGTTTGTTTGTCAGTGATGCGCCGATAATATGCAGAATGGTGGGTGTGCTGTGCACAGTGGTGAGTTGTGGGATGGGCTAGCTGGGATGGCAAGGAGGCAAGCAAGTGGAGTTGTCAACGTCGCGTCGATGACGACGCGAGGTGGGGTCGCGTGTGCTGGATGTCATGGGCAAGGCACTCACAGGTGGATTTGTCATGTCGGTCGCGTCGATGACGACGATGCGAACGCGGAGCGGGTCGGTGTAAAAAAATTCGGGTGTCTAAAAAGTGTCAGGGAAAAGAAGATCCACACATCGCCAAAGAATCTAGATCTTCGATCGCTCACGTCCCGCCGTTTTCGCCCACCAGGATCCACAATCCACAGGGCAGGATGCCAGGATGCAGGATGCAGGATTCGATAAGCGCCTGTGGCTCCATGAGGCATGAGGCTCCATCTGGCTCCATGCTCCATGCTCCATACTCCATATCTAGAGAGCTCCATAGATACTAACTCCCAACGACCAAACACCTAACATCAATTATTGCCCATCACGTTCCTCTCGATTAACGATGGTAGGCATTCTTCAACCGTTGATTAGATCCAATGTTGCCCTACTCACCCAGAAGATTGCCTTACTAGATCTGCTGGTAGCTCGGCACGGTGTCAGCAAAGC
Organism: Bacterosira constricta; assembly: GCA_037356235.1. Classification (NCBI taxonomy): domain Eukaryota; phylum Bacillariophyta; class Thalassiosirophyceae; order Thalassiosirales; family Thalassiosiraceae; genus Bacterosira; species Bacterosira constricta. The sequence continues at coordinate 13,218 of JAZGVS010000102.1, forward strand.
CTCAGATCAATTTACAACCGTGTGCCCGCTCATAGGTGCATCCATCGGGCAACACTATCGACATTCGATGGACCATATCGAGTTGGCGGTACTCGTTGCGAGCTCCGCTGGGGACGATGCATTACCACAAGGAGAATTACATTATGATTTGAGAGTTCGTGGAGGAGATTTGGAGAAGGATCTTCCATTATCGCGCAAACGGATTGTTGATGTGGTGGACGTGTTTCAGTCACTACAGACAGAAAATAATGAAAGGGTGACAACAGGTCCCATCACTGCCTACTTTAATTTATCGGCAGACTCTGATGCTGATATTGGTTTGCCAAGTACAGTTGGACGTGAGCTGGGGTTTGCAGCACACCATGCCATCCATCACATGGCGATGGTAAAAATTATCGCTATGCAGACATTAGGTTTGGATGAGGGTGACCTGCCACATGGATTTGGAAGAGCTCCAAGCACACTGATTTTTGATAAAAAGCAAGAGTAACTGTTAGACTGTATAATGAACACAACAAATCTGCACAGTGACAACCAAACATGCGGTATTGCGGGCATGCCAGCAATGTACTTGTTGATAAGTTGTGTTGAGTTGGATAATATTGATTGACATCATTCAAGAGGTCAGTTGAATGATATTATTGCTGCAAGCTGCAATTGGATTTCTCAGCACGAGTTGTTATTTTCCTTCTTCTGTTGAAAATCATACAAAACAAAACAGATAGGAATGATTTTTCAAGGGGAACTCTTAACAGAGAATGTGTCAAGAAACTTTTTTTCGATTTGTACCACTCTTCAAATAATTTTCAAATTCAATATTTCAAACGCAGCTGGAAGCTGTGGGGCAGTGCCAGTTGCTCCCCAAGCAAGCGAAAGTAACAAAAAAGAGTTCAAATGCAACGGTAGCCTTCTGCCTCTCTCTGCTGCGCCTGAATCAAGAAGGCAACCAAGTCATGCACATGCAACGGTCTACGCTGCCAAGGCCTAGATCAGCAAGCAGACCTCGATCGGCAGCCACGAGGACAAGGAGCTACTTTGACTCTAGAGACGGGAACAAAACAGAAAATCATACCAATGATGAAGTACCACCAAAGCTGCAATCCAACGATGAGGTCGTTCCACCAATCTTCTCGCTGCTTGGCAACTTCGACGACAACGACGGCGATGATGATGCCTGTTGGGATACAATCAGAACAATGAAACCACAGGAGCAGTTCATTAATGACATGGATGTCTTCAGCTTCGCTGGAATCAACAAGTTCTACAAGTTCTTAACATCCAGTAGAAGCAAATACAACCCACAGCCAGAAATTCTTTGTGAGCCAGATAAATCAACTTTGATGAATAGAGATGACCATTCGCTGGAAAATAATCCTCCTCCAAAGGGTGCTCGCTCTCTCAAAGCCCGTGGTCCCATCAGTTTCCTCCTCTTATTTTACAATTATTTTACGACGTATCTGATTTCTTGTTTTGGTGACATGAAACGATGCTTTGATAAGGATGAGGGTGATGCATCAAGCCAATCAGAGGAAGGTGACTTGTCGGAAGCTTCTACTCCTGTTTCAAAATCAAGCAACCTCTTGCGAGTTGAAGAAAGGATCCGCAGAGAATTGTCTCTTGAGAAGAAATCGTCGGATCGACCCCGAGAGTCTAATGAACGAACTTTAACAATAGGCTCTAGCGATGATAGCACTGCACCCCTTGATGAGGCCACTACAACAACAAAAATGAAAACCTTGACTGCCAAGATAGACGAGTCATTTTGGTTGGGTCCAGGTCAGCAACTTGTAGGGCCAGTGAAGCGAGGCGGCATTGTTCAACAAGAGGTTGAGCTAACAATCCAAGTTAAGCAGATAAAATTTAGCCAGCATCCAGAGTTCACTACCGAAGAAAAGGCGCTGACCCATCTCGTTGGCTTGTATGAACAATATCGCACGCACCTTGACGCAAACTCCTTCGAATATTCGGTAACTCGGTTATACAATATAATAAAGCGAATACGGTCCATCCATGCCAAAAGGAACGAAGAAAGCAAGGACTCCAATGAATCGACACCGAATTTGATGATTCCTATATTGGACGACTTGAAATTTACCACTTTGAATCTAGTAAAAGAATCGATATTTTTGAAAAACATTACGTCCGAAATGAAACGGGGCTGGAAAGAATTACTTGCAGCCAAAGAGAACATGGGCGTTTCTAGTACTGATGTAGAACTCAAAACTGAAACCTTGACTACTGCGGAGCTCAGCAATAATGTGAATAGGCTCTCAGAAGAGTTGAAATCAACGAAACGTATTTTCAGTCGAATTCGCCGTGACAAGTCGTCTGTATCTAGCATGACATTTCAACTTCTGGAAAGCACTTTATCCGATATGAGCCATGTTTTAGAATTGGTGGAATTGGTTCAGCATGGTCAACCTGAGACAGCAGTGGTTCCCAAGGAAGAAAAAAATCGCAGACGGAGGATTTCTTCAGAGAGGTACTTTGCTAGATTACTAGTAAATGGAAGGGTTGTCGGGGACACTGGTCCTGTGCAACTGGATTGGCCATCATTTTCTGTCGAGCTCAGCCATCGATTCAATTGTAAAATGTCCCAAAAGCCAACAAGAATATGCATCCAAATATGGAAGTCCTCTGCCTCTCACTTTGTGTTAGACCGTTTGATTAGCACCTGCTTTATCAGTATCCTAGAAAATGGGCAGGGATTTTCTGATGTAAGCAATGATGAATCAAACCAAGCTACACCTAGTGGAGCGGGAGATTGGCTACAGTTTTCCTCAAGTGGATCAGACTTGCAGCAGCGCTTGAAAGGAACGATGTGGCTTGCATCAAGCTGTAAAGTATGCACTGTAGAACGCTCAAGTACAGCGACTCTTGTGACAAAAATGCCATCGCAACATATCCCCACGTTTAATCAATCAAAAAGACTGATTAGGCCTCTTGGTGATTTTGAGATCGGCGATCGAAAGAAAAGGGAGGGAAGTCGCACAGAGAATTCTTCAAATCGCTTCTGCCCAGATCGACACTCAATGATGGCGTTTAAGCTTCCATCCAGCGGCATTCTATTCAGTAATAAAAGTTTGCTTGAAGAACCACTACGCCATGCATTGATCAGAAAACGCAATAGCAATCCCGCCGCGGTGCCATTGCCTATTCCAATCAATGAGCTGGAAGTTCAAAACAGTGATATCTATCATGACTTGTTTAGTAAGGACGAAGAATGTATTGATGAGGTGAGAAGGATTGTGAGCGTCCACAGTCATTTTTCTTCTTTTCGGGAGCTAACCGTGTTTTTTTGTTCTCTCCCGTGCGTTGTTTTGGGCAGATCATGGAAAACGACCACATCAAAGAGCGAGCTTCTGTCAATAAGCAGCATATCATAGATACTTTCAGATCAATCAAAGAGTATCAGCTGCAGAAAACATGTAGGCGGACGCATCATTTTTCAGATGTGGTCCAAGATGTGGGTCTGTATCGTTTTAATAATGAACAGAAGTTTGAGCTACCAAATGTACTGACCAGAAAGCGCAGTTTGTTCCCGTTCCCAAAATGTGTGCAACGATTACCTACAATAAGAAGTCAAAAACAGAGCTGCTCATTGCTCCTGACAATCATTTGTGGGAGGAACGTACCAATGAAAAGAGGCGGAATCAATATGGCCAATACCAAGACTCGACAAGAAGAGATGAATAATGACAACATCAATATGCGACTTGACCTCGGTGCGACAGAGTTGCTTGCATCCGCTGTTGGCGAGGAAGATGAAGAAAAATATTTGGGAGTATTAGTCAAGATCAAGTTCAGAGGAAAGACTTATCAAACAAAAGTTGCTAATGGCCGATCTATGAGCCCACAATGGAAGACCACCATTAACATGCCTCTTCTTGATATGCTGGAAGGAAATTCACCAAACGCACTCCAAGATGAACTAATTGATATGACACTTTTTGATTGTGCAACTGTGGATCTGAGGCACATGGGTGGCTACTATGATGACGAAGAGACTACTGCTGCTGAGTACCGGTATCTTGTAAGTGCTTCTCTCCAGTAGCTTTGAGATCTTCGTTTGTTTTACCTTCCTGTCAGAAGCTAATTCTGCCTTCCTATTTCTCTACCAAGCAGGGCTGTGTGTCTCTACCGCTTAGCATCATACTTCGCGAAGGAACCATGCATGGTTTTGTGCAGTGCCACTGTCCAGATATTGTTGTTGGATATGTCAAAGAAACAAACCCAACTAAGATTTCTGGTGGTAAAAATGAAGAGCTTTCCATCATGGAGCCAGAGTGTCACCAAGAAACGAGCTCAAATACTATGATACGTCTTCACGCAACTACTGAACCTCTCACCATTGTCCCACCACGGCTCCGCTCCGAGTTTCCAAGCAGCGAAACAGGTGCTGTCATTTCAAGGGTTCAGCACTGGTCAGAAGAGGACCACTGTTCTGTCCTTTGGCCGGACAGCCATGGCAATTCTTTTCTCGTCTCTAGGTATCTGGCAGAGCAAGCGCCGCCATTAGGATTTGACGTATTGCCTAGTTGCGCACATTATGTGAGTTTAGTTCCAGCCCTGGATAACTCCAATTGGAAAGCACTGAAGGGAGGAGACAAAAACATGGTTTTGACCAGCCAACAGTTCCTAAATATCATGGCCGGAAACCGCGAAGAGCACGCAATATTGTTGGCAAACTTCTTCCTCTATCTCAGCAAGAAAAGGCCTAATGACTTCGCGGCTGATATATTCTTGGCAGTTGGATTTGCCATACCAGAGGGCAAAACAGTGAGTACAATAATCCATTCACAAAAAATATCTGCCTCTTTTCTCAATGCCATCTTCGTCTTCTCCGTCATTGAAAAAGGCATGGGTGATGAGGCGATGCCGAAAATCCAGAGAGGTAGTGTTTTGGGAGGCAACAACAGGCTGTGCATATCAACAGAACGATGAATCCTGCCCATTGCAGAAACTGTATTATTTGGTGTCAAAAGACAATATTTTTGGCAACAATAATCGCAATAAGAAGCCCCTTCAGTTGGATTTTGATCTTTTTAATCAGCGTAAATGGGCTCCACTATATCTTGATGAGAGGTCGAAGATGCCGATAAGGATTGTGCAGGATGAAGACTTGCATTTCACTTCGCCAGATAATCAACTTCATCGCGCGAGAGAAATTCAGAGTGAAGTGAGTGAATCTATTCAAAGTGCAATCCGTGGATGGAGAAGGACTGCAACAAGCTTCCGGTCGGACGTTGGCACTAAGATTGCATATACAATTGAGAAGCTAGAGAAGGCGAAAATGAGCGGCGAGACAGTCCGCGCATCAGAGATCATACTACCTGAAAGTATTACCAATACAAGAATTGTTTTTGGATTCACGTTACATTCGCCCTTCACTTCCGTACAGGATACACTGGCTAGAGTCGAGGCCACTGAAATCTATCGCAATGTGAATCCTCGAGTCGAGTTTGCCGTTGCAGTGAGAGCATTCGAGTATCCTGGAGGAGTTATTTCGTTGTGGGTGTTTGTGTGCTCCCTTGTTCCAAAAGCATAAAGCGTTTTTTTTTTTTCGTTGTAAATTAAGAAAGAATGTGTATAACTAGAGAGACCTCCTCGGCATCCCCCAACTCTCCACCGGCGACATGCTCCGCGTCGGATTATGATGAAAGCGGTGCCGTTACTAAACTAACTGTATTAATTTACACCAAACAATCTAGAAGCTCACAATCACACATAGATTGGGCGATGAAGGTGCAATAGAAGGTAGTGGTCGAAGCTATATTAAATATCCGTTTATAACATGCATCAAAATACCCTCCTCGTCACTGGTGCCATGCTCTCAATATCGACGTCCATACATCCCCAGTCCTTCATTGAAAGGGATCTTTGCAGGCTCGGGCAGTGCAAGCATGTCTCACCCCTACATCCTACATGGCCCAGGCCGTAGTGGACTTGACCCAACGCTCTCCAAAGGATCTATCCCTTCTTTACATTGGAACTGCTACGTATGACATTGCCAAGTTTCGCGACAAACAAACAAATTCAATGTTGAATCACTCAATGTGACAAATCAAAAGGATATAGAGTTTGCAGTGGACAAAGCCGATATCATATTAGTTAGTGGTGAATTACACTACTAATCACTGGAAATACACTAATAATCACTGTGAGATGCAGCTCCTTCTACTGTTCAATACTTGTGCAACTTCAACTTCTCCATGGCTTCTTCGACAATCTTCTTGTCTTTATCATCTTTGGGCGTCCGGATCTTGGTCTCAACATCCCAGGTCCATCCTTCCACACTGTCCGACCCCTCTTCGCCCAGTTCTCTGCTGCAGTATCCAACCACATGATGCTCCAGTTCCACTTCTTGTAGTAGGCATTGTCATTCCAGCGATTCTCCTTTGGTGTCTTGTCCAAGTCAGCCAAGCCATTGTGATGTTCAATGTGTGCCTTCGATTTCCAATCAGGGTGACATACTCTTGTGAGGGGAATCTTGTCTGCGTCTCGGGAGAAATCCAATATCCACTTTGCAAATTCTTCTCTTGACATTCCCACGGCCGCTCAAAGCCATTATTCTTCAAATAGTCACCCTCATGTTTGTAGTGTCTGTTCTGTACTCTACTAACGAGATTCTTACCTAACTCATCTCGAAGTCTGGGCACACTGTTACTATCAATTGCCTTTTTAAAGACAGCTTCAACTCGGCACTGACAAATTGTCAACGCCAAAACAAAACACCTGCACCATGACGCCCGATGCTCCAATATCACCAATTCGGACGCCATAATACAATCAACAAGCGAAGACATAAGATCAACAGCAACAAAACACATCTACCGGCCAGTACGACCAATCTCCAACTTCGACGTTCTCGTACGAGTCCAAGAAGACGCAAAATGGCCAAGAACAACGCTCCCAGCACGGCGGAAGAGGATTTTCCAGTATTATCTCCTCCCAAAACCAGGTGTGTGAACGGCAATGATCTAGGCGACGGGGTAGGTAAACAAACTCTACCAGGGCGCAAATAATACGCCCAAACAAGAATAAGAGCGAGGGGAGAGGAGCAGCAGGGGGAAGAGGTGATAATAGTTCTAAGGGGGTGAGGGGAAAACACCACCAGTAGAGGGAGATCTAGCTCACGTGGGAGAGAACGAAAATCAAGATCTTGTTCGCAGTCATAGGTGTTGTGGAGGATGTCACTCCACAATCGTCTCCCAGGAGGACGCAATTGTCCAGAGGACATACTTCCTCAGAATCTATATTGTGGAATAAACCTGCGACGAGGACTGAGGGGATAGCAAACAAGAGAGAGTCAAAGAAACAAAGGGGGTTGGGTAGCTCTCCAAAGAAAAAGGTGGATAGGCATCATTTGGATGATGGATCCATGGATAGCAAGAAGGATATTGAGGATGATGAAGAGAAGGAGGAGGAGTCAGTCAATATGCCGCTGTCGGACTTGGGAAGCAACTCTGGGAGCGTGTTAGGTATGACTAACAGCGCAAGCGGCAGTGACGACTCAGATGATGACGACGAAGATATCGATGAAGATGTGAGGAATAACAAGGTCAGGAACGTGCGACGCCAATTGGATAGAGAAATGAAGAAGACAGAAGGATCAGACAATAGTGGGGGTGGGGAGAAGGATCAGACAATAGTGGGGGTGGGGAGAAGGCTAAATCCTCAGGGGGAAAAACCAAATCAACAGCAGGAAAAACCACGGAAGAAAGCAATTCAAATTCCAGCAATGGAACGAAGAGGACAATGGAGTTGCCATGGACTCCTGCACCATCTGTAAGGTGGCAAAAAGTGAAGGGGGCAGGAACGAAGACATTGTTTGCGGAGGAAACCAATTTTGGCAAAAAGAAAAAGGCAGGGAGATGAAGAGTAAGAAAAAGAAGAGGACAGGAGAAAAGGATGTGGAGCATGCTCGTCAGTTTGTTGTGAAGATTACTTTGAAAATACCCTAGAATGAGAATATGGGACACGTGGCACTTCAAATTGCTATAGAGGCGGTATCTAAATTGCAGACAAGGGATAAGACTACAGATGGGTTGTCATCCCAGGTCATCCATTTGCACCCACGGATCAGATTCCCAGAGA
>JAZGVS010000103.1:0-22017 GCA_037356235.1 Bacterosira constricta
CATGGAAAAACGTCATTTTGCTAATTAATTGATGCTTGCTTCGGCGATCTCGAATTGGTCATTCATGCATCGGAGGTCGGATGCAGCTCATCTTGCACTTTCGCGCGTTCGCTACGTAGGAATCAATATTCTTCATTTTGTGAACTACCGCGCCATTTATGCACATTTCACAAGAACCATTTAAACCACGCACAAATCACATCACAAAGTATCGATCACAACACAGCACTCACACGGCAATCCAACGCCATAATAGTCCCACTCGCAGCAACACTCTGCGCCCAACCTCTTCGCATGACACTCACATCGCAGACTCTGCGTCGCCGAACATTCGCGGGAAGAAAGAAGAAACCTAATGTTGCCGCGGCATCAACAGCAAGTGTCTCTCCCACTCTCGCGTCAAAGAGTGTTACAGAACCAACCCCTCGCGCTCCGAAAGCTCCGAGGAAGCCTGGCCGTCCGCCAAAAGCCATTCCACATGCAAAGAGACTTCGACTTGAGAGAGAAGAGGCGGCCCGTGTTGCCAAAGTAACTGAACAGCAAAGACAATCCTCCAGAGCTAAATTGAGAGGTTCCTCCAACCTGCAGCCTGACAATTCATCTGGGTTAGATACCATTTTTGAAGTGGAGGATGTGAGCACTCCTTCTCGTCGCTCTAATTCAAAAAGCACCCATGTTGCTTTGCCAAGGAGGAAGGGCACCAGGTCCAACCCGGAGAGGCCTTCTCGTGAGCCTAAGCCCATTGATAAATATGTTGCTGAGCCTGCTTGTGCCACGAATAGGACTGGCCATAATCCGTGGATCAAGTCTAACGACGCCATCCACTCACTCAAGGTCAAGAACAAGACTGAACAAGATCGGAACAGTGCTTTACGAGCAGAGCTGTCCCAGAGCCATAAAGAGATGTTTGAGTTGAATAAACAGCTACTCTCCAAAAATCAGATTGGGGATAGTCGTCCATTAACTCAGGCTGATCTTCCCAATCCTTCCAATCAACAGCCTTTCCAGACCAGTGATATGAAGACATTCGTCAAGGCTGCCCTCAAAGGCAATGGCAAGAAGATCAAGGAGGGTGATCTGCTCAATGTCTTGTCAGCACTTGGGCTTGATGCCGAAGGCAAAGTGACTAATACAGCCAAGAAGGTGAACTTTATTAAGGGTATTCGTACTCTCTGTGATTTTCATTTCCGCAACTACGACGAGAATGAGCATGCTGATATTATGGCCGAGCTTCTGTTCAATGGGAAGATTTTTTCAAAGAAAGCATCCAACAAGGCATCTGAGAAGTCGACACGCACCATGACCAGCTGCATCTTTAACGCTGTCGCCCTCCTCAAAGCCATTGATATGAAAGCTGGCTCACTGAACGATAAGGGCATTGATGAGTATTCAAAGATCGAGAGAGACTCCCAATGTACTTCACCGCCACAAGGGAAGAGTATGTTACGGCCCAGACACAACATTACTCGTGCCCGTAAAATAGCGAATGGTCTTGTATCCCATCTGTTTACTGTAGACCATACTAGCAATCCAATAGCGCAGAGCAATTATGATCAGGTGATCTTTGATCCAGAGAGATTATTCCGTTTCATGCTTGACGTCTTCCAGCTGAAAGAGAAGGCTCTTCAAGGCAATCTTCTTTACGCCATTACCGGAGATGGGGCTGCAGTGTGCACGAGTACGAACACGGCGAGTCAGAGTCTGTTTGGCATCAAGCTCATTGATACTGATGCTACTAACCCCCTCACTGGAGAGCCTCTTCTGTGCACATTTATTGAAGACGAGGATGGTGAGAGCAGGAGATCATTTTGTGGAGCACAAAGTAATGTGTGCTGTATGGTTGCTGTAGCTGTCATGGCGAAGGAGAAGGAAGCGATGCAGAGTGAGGGATTCAAACGCCTAATCGACTTTGCTAAGAAGACAGAGAGTGAGGGCATACCTGCCAATGGAGCGGAGGTTGAAATACCAGCACAAACTGGCGGATTGGTTGGCACCGGTGACTTGAGCTTCCAACAGAAGATGAGTGATCTTGGGGGCGCATGTAAGGTCAAACGATTTTTTTGCACATACTGTGCCACGCAGAGTACACAACATGACCTGCTAGCATATGTCACTGGTGATTCAGTGTGTACTATGTGTGTCAGGAATGGAAGGATTAAGTGCCCACATGTCGCTGTTGATGACACATTTGAGCTTAGAAGGAAGGGTCTTGGTTTAATATCCATTTTGTTAGACGACTACAAGACTAAGACCGGACGCCCCATGGCGACGGTACATGATATGCTGCCTGACGAACCGGTTGCTTGTTTTCTTGGATACACTGATAAATTCGAGAAGGTGATGGAGCAGAAGTCTCTACGAGAGCTAGTTTCTGAAGACGGCACCGACTTCCATCGTCATCACCTATACGACTACTCAAGACATCTCGTTCACTCTGAGGAAGCACCAACGGTGGTGAGCGAATCAGTAGTTAAGTTTGATCCAAACGCAATGGAGAAAGAGATCAGCACGACCAACATTGAATATGTCTTGGGCGATAATGCTGAAAGAGATGATGCATTCATCATGAATGTATCGATGGCGACCTCATGCTTCGTGGATACAATCATGCCGATCTTCCGTCGAATCGAGGAGATCTAGTGTCATTGTTAAGTGACCGTCTTCGACTACAGCGGCTTGTGACTCTGCATAGAAATGCCCTTGAGATTAATGAAAATGCTCTTGCAAAGCAGATTCTCAATCCTGGTATTTTGGCGACATGTATCCTCCACGCTAAGATGAGGATGGTTGAAAAGTTTATCCAGCAACTGTTTCTTGTGGGTCTGCGCAAGAATCCCACCGGTAGGGCATTCAATGCATATTGTGAGAGGGTCCAAGATGTTGTGAACTCTTTAATTTTAGGAAGAACAGAGTGCAATTCGGACAATGGTCAATGGCAGGTTCCTCTTGACAAGAATGATAACAACAAGCTCGGTGACGTCAAACTGTCCGGCTCAGCAGCAACAAAATTTATGAAGGGTTTCAAACATCTTGTAAAGGTCTGCACCAGTGATTATTCAGCAACCTACTCGGCTGAGTGGGTGAAGACATGTAAGGCATTCAAAAGAGTCATGTCCGTTCTTGAATCGAAGGAAGAGTTTAAGCAGGACCATGTTGATGTGTTTCAACTCAAGGCTGATGCATTTTGAGCTTCCAACAAAATATGAGTGATCTTGGTGGGGCATGAAAGGTCAAACGTTTTTTTGCACGTACTGTGCCACGCAGAGTACACAACATGACCTGCTAGGTTATGTCACTGGTGATTTTGTGTGTGGTTGTGTGTGAGGAATGGAAGGATTAAGTGCCCATATGTCGATGTTGATGACACATTCGGGCTTAGAAGGAAGGGTCTAAGTTTAATATCTATGTTGTTAGATGACTACAAGACTAAGACCGGACGCCCCATGGCAACGGTATAGACATGCTGCCTGCCAAACCCGTTGCTTCTTTTTTGGATACACTGATAAATTTGAGAAGGTGATGGAGCAGAAGTCTCTACGGCAGCTAGTTTCCGAAGACGGCACCAAGTTCCATCGTCATCACCTTTATGACTAATCAAGACATCTCCTTCACTCTGAGGAATCATCGGAAGTGGTGAGCGGGTCAGTAGTGAAGTTTGACCCAAACGCAATGGAGAAAGAGACAAGCACGTCCAATATTGAATATGTCTTGGGCGATAATGCTGAAAGAGATGATGCATTCATCATGAATGTATCGATGGACCTTATGCTTCGCGGGTACAAGCATTCGGTCTTCCATCAGATCGAGGAGCTATAGTGTCATCACTCAGTGATTGTCTTCGTCTTCAGCGGCGTGTGACTCTGCATAGAAATGCCCTTGAGATTAATGAAAATGCTCTTGCAAAGCAGATTCTCAACCCTGGTATTTTAGCCACATGTATCCTCCACGCTAAGATGAGGATGGTTGAAAAGTTTATCCAGCAACTGCTTCTAGCGGGTCTGCGCAAGAACCCAACTGGAAGTCCGTTCAAGGCATATTGTGAGAGGGTCCAAGATGTTGTGAACACTTTAATTTTAGGAAGAACAGAGTGCAATTCTGAAAATGGTCAATGGCAGGTTCCTCTGGACAAGAATGATAACAATAAGCTTGGTGACGTCAAACTGTCTGGCTCAGCAGCAACCAAATTTATGAAGGGTTTCGAAGACCTTGTCGAGGTCTGCACCCGAGATTATTCAGCAACCTACACGGATGAGTGGGTGAAGACATGCAAGGCATTCAACAGAGTCATGTTCAAGCTTGAATCGAAGGAAGAGTTTGACCAGGACCATGTTGATGCGTTTCAACTCGAGGCTGATGAATTTTGTGATCTGTACTGTGGATTGACAGGAAGAGACGGCATGACAAACTACTTCCATATTCTTCGAAGTGGTCATTTCAGTTACTTTCTGAAGAAGTATAAGAGTCTGTACCTACTCTCGCAACAGGGTTGGGAGAATGTTAATAGCCGGTTCAAGCGCTCATTCCACAATAACACACAAAAGGGTGGTGGCAAAGGTGGCAGCAGCAAACTTGGTCCCGTAATGTATACCATGGCACGGGATATGCTTTGGAGGTATGGATACCTTGACGGATTATTCAAGTCGCTTGGTCACACTGAGGGTATTGATGTTAAGTATGGCGACGTCAAGCGTATCCCGTTCATCACAAATGATACAAATGATGAGACAAGAGCCTTTGCTGAAACCATCCTTCGTTTTGGATCATTTGTTGATGCGTATTGTGACGACACCTCTGGAACAATATTAGACGAGATTACAGAGATGGAAGATGAAGATGGAGAAAGTTGCTAGAATTTAATTGGATATTTTAATACAATTATCAACCACATAATCCAGCTCGCACTTGCGCTATTGTGGCTGTACAATTAGCACCACCACGTGCCTGAACAAGAATAACACTATCGCTACTGGCATCAACGCTCGATATCTGCCACATTATTTCATCGATAATAACGCCACGTCGTAGCCGAAGATCTGAATACAAATCACCTTCCTCTTCGCGTGGGTCTCTAGTTGCCCATTGCACACCGTTGGCCAAGAGGTACTCTGTGACGGGTTCAGCATCACATTTACCAGCCACGATTGACATGGCTTTAATAGTGATACGGATCTCACGGTTGCGTTCATCGTACCTGAGCTTGACATAATTTCTGCCCCCATCAAAGTATCGTGGAGCTTGTACCACATCTGGGGGGAACCAACTATCTTCAGCATCATCGTGAAAACCTTCAAGATCAAGATCAGCAAAGTTGACGGTATCACCCATCTGTAGAGTAAAAATACTGAGACCTTGTTCAATATTTCTATTGTTTGGTGGCCTCTTCCTCACTCCAACCCCAAAGGTGTCCGAAAATAATTGTCGAAGAGCGCTAAAATGAGAAGGTCGCTGAGCTGTTATTGTTGTCAATGTGGTTGGTCGGGGTTTTGTCTCCAAGCTCAAGTTCCCGTGTAGTATCGACTGAGGAGTATCCCTTGTTATAATCTGGCTTGGGAGAGGAGCCAATGTAGGGTCTAATTCAGACAAAGACCTAACAAGATGGCACCACTGATCCTTAGGAAAAGAACCAGTATAAACTGTAGTTCCACCTATCTTCCCAGCTCTCGTCAACAGTTTTTGGATGATACGATGTAAAGAATGTTTCAATTCTACATCCTTCTCGGTCTCAGTAATGAATGGAGGATGGCTTCTCTTTGTGGAAGGCCCAAATATGAAATATTCAGACAGAAGAACATTCTCCAGTTGGTGCTCACAGCACAAATCATCGGAGAGGTGGTTGAAGGTTGCCCTTGACGATGTGAAAAATGCATTCTCCCTCCCTGATATATTACCAAAGGTGTGGTTTATGCATTGTTCAGTATGGAACACTGCAATGATATCAGTTATTTGCTCAGGAGATAACCAAACCAAACAGTTTGTATGAGCAACTTGTTCTATCCCCGAGGTTGCATTTTCAATCTCCTCAGATTGAATTAGCCAAATGGCATCTGGGTGCATGATGAGAGATTCATCTTTCCTTAAGATGAGCTGAATTTTTAAGAAGGGGCCGTCACAGACATGATCTTGATGCACGGGTATGTTACTAGCCAGAACGGCATCTCGGTTTGTGTCGATGTCTATAACACGGCCTAGGATGTTATTCGCGAAGCGAACTGTGTCGCACGGTGAAATCATGCGTTCGATGACATTTGCGAACGCTGCGATCACAGGAGGGTAGCGCGGTATCGGAAGGGTGCTGCATACGGCGAATTCGACGTCAGAGACAAAGCACGACCTCATTGAATTTCCTGCTTGAGCATTTGTGAGGAGGAGGGCGGGGGTTGTTCCGTGATAGCTGATGTGTAACAACTGCTCATGCGATTAATTGATGGTGAAAGTGGCAACGATGTCGCTGGTTGCCTTATCGTGTAAACCTCAAAAAAACGGCAACTCCGCTGGGCTTCCCTAGAGAGAATCTGAGAGAATTAGACATTTTTAGGTGATATTATAGTAGCCTACAGTTAGGGGCTCCAGACAGGATTTGGCCAAAAAATATAATTGTTGGATTTTAATATATCTTGTTTGTATCATTATCTCCAGAAAATTCTACACTATAGTCACTTAGGTGTCTATCTAAAAATATTATTGGAACCCTTCCGTTTTTGCATTTACGTGTTATCACAAGTGTGACAGTCTCGTAAGTGAAGTGTTTCATTATGTATCCGATCTGAGATATATCCGATCCCATTATACGTAGGAATTGGTATGTATTGTACCATCGGATATTTTTACCTACCATTGGATATTTTCAGCTCATCCAACAATCCTACATCGCTCAGACGCTACATCAAGAGCAAAATGCTATCAAGATAATGTGAGTAATGCATTCACTTACAGATTCATCTTGACGATTAATACTATCTGAATGCATTGTAATGCGCTTGTACAATGCAGTATTACATTATTTGTTATGACTTATTCATAGTGATTAAAAAGGTGGGACAAGAGCAAGCTCGGATGTTGGCATCTGCGTACAGCACACATGGACCATTGCAGCCGACAACCTTGACCAACACACACTACCCCAACAAAAACACAATCCCACCCGATCCCACTGACAACAAATAACGCAAGGCCACTACCCCATCAACCACTGCAGCATCAATGCAGCCCTATTGACAACAAAGCAACCCACTGACAACGACAACGCTATCCCGTCACCAACCACACAAAGCTACCCCACCGACAACAAAGCAACGTCACTGACAGTGTCAATGCAACACCACCAGGAACGCCAATGCGACCCCACCAGGAAGGACAATGACGCTATGACACCAACGCCGTCAACAACAACTTTAGCCTACCAGCGACAACTCCAACACTCTCCGGCTGATGACCACAACGCTATCCCATTGACGACATCAAAATATCCCGCCGCAAACACCCAACCTCACCAATGATGCCAGTGCTAACCCACCGATGACGCCACCTGCTGTACTACGACTCGGCGCTGCTGTTGCTGCGGTTGTTGTTGAACGTGCATCATTGTTGTTGTTGTTGCTGCTGCTGCTGCCTCAAACTAGCATGCAACATAATCTGCTGCTGCTACTACTTCTACCCCTAGAACTAGGATAATTCAACCGATCACACTGTCGTTCTTTTCTTGATGTACAACGTGGGCATGTCCATTTCGATATTGTTATGGCCCGCGCCACGGGCCCAGAAGGGTACAGTCTTGGAGGGATTTGGCAGGGTTTGAAACAGCTTTTGACCGTGGTAGAATGGGACTATGACGATGTCGCTTCCATGGATTACGTTTACGGGACACCTGTGTTTGTTTGGAAGTTTTGTGACAGTGGAGAATAGGAATTGTGTGAGATGTTGTTGTACAATCAAGTGCACTGAAACTTGAGTCTGGTTGGAATTCAAAAGCCATGGTGCCCTTGTTCAAAAGCTTGAAACACACTGAACTCGACAGCTACACACGCATTCAACGGCACAATGCCAAACGATTCCAAACAACAATCAACTCACGTGAAATTACCATCCCGATCCACGGGAACAAATCTCTAATCACGGCACATACGAATAGGAAGGGACTGTGAAGCACCACCCCTCCCGGTGCCAAGCTGCTAACACCATTGTCACTACTATCGCGCATATTACTCCGCTCCGCCGGGGCTGGCTCCCGACTCTCGACATTGCACAAGTTATCAGTAACACACAAATCGGTAGCGCACTGCTTCTCTGTGACATCCTCGCACAACAACGTTGCACGGGACAATGCCAGACTGCTTCCGTCGTGACCTTCTTTCTGGGGGTTCTTGGCCCTCTGGCACAGTCTCACTGCCACGCCAAGACGGCACATCCCTTCGCAGAACAATGTCGACTATTGGGATGAAAAGAGGGTGCAAAGTGTGGTGAGTTCACGCAAATATTAATTGAGTATTCGTATTAAAAACGCACGCGAATAACTTACCCGACATTGTCTTGATGCGGCGGCTTCGGGGTCTTCGTAGGCTAAGATTCGCCTTCGGGGACGAGACTTCGAATTCGGAGAAGGGGTTGGAACCGTCGGTGGATTCTTGGAAGAGGTTGGGTGGTCGTCATTTTGTCACCAGCCTGTTGAGAACGGAAAATGAAAGGCAAAGTTGGATGAGTAATTGAGTTAATATTCGTTAATAACAGAAATGCACACAAAAATAGGACTTACCCAGACCCCGCGACAAAACGCCACAACAACACCGCACGGGACGGGACAATGTCGGCCTGTCGGGAAAACGAGAGGTGGACGAAGTTTGGTGAGTGGCCAATATCTAGAGAGCGATAAACAATGCATGCGTCAATCACTCACCGGATCCCTCGGCCGCAATCCCACGATAGCACTCAAACAAACGATTGCAAGCATCCAAATAATATTGCCGTGACCAGAAGAGTGCTTGCCTCAACCTCCTAGCCGTCCCCTAAAGTTCTGAAATGAATCGATGGATGTTAGTTGTTGTTGTTAGCGGTGGCAATGACAATGAAGTTGTGTGCGTGTGGATGTTGGATCCAAAAGTGCAGTTCTAGCGATGCAAAGGGGTTGATACACTATAACTTTTTAACAACAGAACTTTTTTGAGATCCGCCAATGCAGTAACCCCAAGGATTTTTATCCTCTGGTAACTGCGTTGAGACATCTAATAAAAAATCACTGCAGAAAATGTTATGTTGTATCAATCTTCCCCGATGATGCAATTGAATCATGAGAAAATGAATTGATTGTTGGGGGAAGTGGCGATTTCGTCGTTGGTTCGTCCGACCCTCGTTCGCCGATTTACTTGTGTCCGACAACAGATTGTTCCGCGTAACACGTGGAACGTTGTTTGGGGGGGGGGAAGTTGGGGGGGAAGGGCTGTCTGGAGCCCCTAATATTAGCTGATATTTGGTCGGAGCAGGGGTGATGTTCATATTTGAATATTTGAAACTCGTTTTTGGTCGGCGTACATTCGAAAACATTCAGTATGTAGGTTTTTAAAATTTCGATTTTTTTCCCAGTGCGTAGGAATTAATAGGGAACAGTTTTATGGATCAAAATTTTCGTTGTCTATTCGAATATATACAGTATGAAGGTTTTTCAATTTCTAATTTGGTCCCTATGCATAGGAATCAANCCTTGTTCGCAACTATTGGGTATATAAATTCCTTCTCTTCTCTTCGTCTGCCTTCGCTGGAATTTGCTGCAGTTCGTGGAACGAATGTAATACTGTAAATAATGAACGGCGGTACCTTGTTCACAACAGATATTGTTCATGCTGTTCAACACAGATTCTTGGCCTGGATCAGCAGCCACCCAGCCAAAATAATAGTTAAGATAGCCGGTGATGGGTATGCAAAGGCTGGGTTGTGTTGTGTTGTGTTGTGTTGTGATGGGTATGCAAAGGCTGGGTAGTGTTGTGTTGTGTTGTGTTGGCGTTGACACATCCTTCGTCAATTGCGGAGTAGACGGACCCCAGCGTTGTGCCACTGGCGCAGTCCACAGCGGCTTGGACTGCATTGGAAATCAGAAATAGGGTAGAGACAGAGAAGACAAGAGGGGATGGCATGATGATATTGTACTGTTTACTATCACCAATGATGAACTATCTCGGAGATAAAAATAATGTATTGTAGCAAATCAACCTCTCCGCTAGTCTGTCGTCTGTTGTTTTTTGTTTTGATTGTTCTGTGTTGGTGTTCTTGGTGGTCTGATTCTTATGTCTCATGCAACATCTTTCAGATCTCAAATCAGATTTGTATGTGTGACACAGGTAGGTGGATATAGTCAAAATTATCTTATTGAACCGGTACAGCTGATGTGCGAGCAAGTGGAACAAGTGCCAAATACTTCATGTGACGTCATAGATCTTTTTGGATCTTGTCTCAGTAGGAATTAGTATTGTCCTACGCAGATTGCATTCCGATGCATGTCAAGGCAATCGATCAAGATCAAGCCGACAGAGAAAGAAGCAAGAGGCGGGCATGCAAGGATGAAGCAACGCAAGAAGCATCAAGATGTTCAAGTTCAATGTTCACCGCCTTGTCTTCATTCTTCCTCATATTGCCCATCATCAAGAGGAAGCCGTTGTCATTGTTAGGTTGTCGTTGTCGGCGTAGCAGAGAAGAGAGCTTACTAAAGCTCTGTAGAGGGGACGTATTTTCGTGTAGGCGAGAAGATAAGGTACGATTGCGCGTCGGTTTGATGGCCGTCGGCTTGTACTTGTAATCATCTTGATCGGTTCGGCTTCATCGGTCTTGGCCTCGGGCTACTCATTCTTTATCGCGCTTTGCGGTCCCATTATTGATACGAAAGTTATTCTCACCATTCCTTATTTTTCTGCAATCACTGTCACTGTATTCTTCTCCATCGGAATCTCACTCAAAAGATAGTATCTACATCTAGCATCAAGAAGTTTATCACCAACAAATCCAAACCATGATTCGATTGGCCACAATCCAAAATGCCAATTCCATTGGCAGAATGGGAATTCGCGAGCTGTCCAAGGCTAGGCAAATTTCCCCATTCTCATCGACGTTGGCGACACGATCATTCTCCGCTAGCAAGGACGATGATACCCCCGTTAAGGGTATTCCATACTCCAAATTGACAGTGGGTGTGCCGAAGGAGAGATTTCCGTTGGAAAAGCGTGTGGCGGCTACGCCGGAGGTGAGTATCTCTATGATAATGGATAGTATGCTTACAATAATTCATGCATTTATACTTTACTCACATATATATTTCTTATTTCTCTTTGGTGGAAAAAATGACATTCTACTATTCAGTCAGTGTCCAAACTGACGGCACCTGGATTCAACGTCCTTATTGAAAAGGGGGCTGGTTCCCATTCTCATTTTTCTGATGCCGATTATGAAGCTGCTGGTGCCAAAATTGTGGAGGCTGAGGAGGTTTGGAAGAGTTCTGACATTGTCATGAAGGTGAGGGATTATGAAAGTCTGTTGGTGCAGATTGAAATCGCCAACATGTTATCTCATTCAATCTTTGTTGTCTCTATTCCCCCTATCATGTCTGATAAAAAGCTTCGCCCCCCAACAACCGAAGAGGTGAAACAACTGGAAGATCGCTCCATCATCTCATTCATCTATCCAGCCCAAAACAAAGAATTAGTACAACAACTTCAGGATCAAAAGGCTACGGCATTCGCCATGGACTGCATTCCAAGGACGTTGAGTCGTGGGCAGACATATGATGCTTTGAGTTCTCAGGCAAATATTACAGGGTACAGGGCTGTGGTGGAGGCCAGTAATGAGTTTGGACGTGAGTACTTTTGAATCTACCATGTATCTTCTTGGCCATCACATTCTGTTATTTGCAACATCTAAACAATTATATATTTCATCAACTGTATTCATTCCCTCCACAGGATTCTTCGCGGGCCAAATGACCGCCGCTGGAAAAGTACCCCCCGCCAAAGTACTCGTGATAGGCACAGGAGTCGCCGGACTCGCCGCAATCCAAACGGCCAAGAACATGGGAGCCATCGTCCGTGCCTTTGACGTACGTCCCGTAACCAAAGAACAAGTCGAGGCCATGGGCGGTCAGTTCCTCGAAGTTGACTTCCAAGAAGACGGAAGCGGAGCGGGTGGGTATGCCAAGGAGATGAGTAAGGAGTGGCATGCTGCTGCGGCGAGGATGCTCTCGAAGCAGTGCGAGGAGGTGGATATTGTGATCACCACCGCGGCGATTCCGGGAAGGACTGCTCCCTTGATGATAACCAAAGAAATGGTGGCGAAGATGAAGTCGGGTAGTGTCACTGTCGATTTGGCAGCGGAGAGTGGAGGCAATATTGGAACTACGGTGAAGGATGAAAAGTTCATTACGGACAATGGTGTCACCTGTCTAGGGTACACTGACTTATCTAGTCGACTTCCCACTACGAGCAGTTCTCTTTACAGTAACAATATTTCCAAGTTCCTCTTGTCAATGGGTCCTCAGACAACCAAGGTCAAAGACTACTTCTACATCGACCACGATGATGGTGCCGTGCGAGGCATGCTGACTGTTGAAAAGGGGAATTTGATGTGGCCAGCCCCTCTTCCTCCACCACCACCCGCAAAGAAGGAAGAGAAGTCAGCCGCGCCTATAGTGATTGACTACCGTGCACCGTACGTTCTCGGTGCCAAGCAGGCAGGGTATTTGAGCGCGGGGGTTCTAGGTGCCGGTTGCATCTCACCTGACCCAGCATTTAGTGCCATGTTTACAACCTTTGCTCTGTCCAACATTATTGGTGTTCAGGTTGTTCTCGGTGTTTCGCATGCTCTTCACAGTCCACTCATGGCCGTGACAAATGCAATCAGTGGTACCACTGCTCTTGGTGGAATGCATCTCTTGGCACATAGCAACTCAGCTTCAGTCTCTGCACTGGGTGCGCTGGCAACAACCCTTAGCACAGTCAATATTGTTGGTATGAAGTTTTATCATATATTGGCATGTAACGGAGTCATGACTCCACTTTGCAGCTGCTTATCTTACTCTTTCACCTCTATTTTCTATAATACAGGTGGATTCATTATTACGAAGAAAATGCTTGACATGTTCAAGCGCCCAGATGATCCTCCTGAATATTACCATTTGTATGGAATCCCCGCAGCCGGATCGATGGCATTCTATACTGCCGGATCGATGAGTGGTCATGTGCCTGAGATCGATTCTGCTGCCGCCACACTTGCTGGATTGCTTTGCATCGGTGGTATTGCTGGCTTGTCATCACAAAAAACTGCACGTCTTGGCGCTGCCTCTGGCCAAGCTGGAGTTGCACTTGGCGTGGCATCAACTCTGTAAGTAGTGCTACGTTTCTTATGTTATGTGATCATTGTGTCACTTTTTTTCTCATACACTTGACATTCAATCGTGCAATATAGTGGCCACCTCCATCCTGATATGGTCACGACGGCTAAGATTGCAGGCCTCATGACTGTCGGTGGGGTAGCTGGCAAGTACATTGGTGATAGAGTTGAACCTACTTCACTCCCACAGACTGTTGCAGCGTTTCACTCCCTTGTTGGTATTGCCGCAAGTGCTGCTGCCGTTGGAGACTACGCAAACGCACCAGTTGCATCCGAGTTGGACAAGGTCCATCTGGCCAGTGTATACTTGGCCACTATCATCGGAAGTGTGACTTGCACTGGATCCCTAGTTGCATTTGGAAAGCTTGATGGTCGCCTTGGTAGTTCCCCTATGGCTCACCCTGCCCGTGATCAAATCAATATGGGTCTAGGTGCGGCAACCTTGGGTGCTGGAGCTATTTTTATGGGCGGCCCTGAAGCAGGAACAGGACTTGCTGCTCTTGGTGGAGCCTTGGGCACCAGTGGTTTACTAGGCTGGCACATGACGGCATCCATTGGCGGTGCAGATATGCCAGTAGTTATCACGGTTCTCAACTCCTACTCAGGCTGGGCTCTTTGTGCTGAAGGATTCATGCTTGACATGCCAATCTTGACAGTAAGGCCCACAACTCCATTTATTGAACACTTCTTTCCTATCATTGACTAATATCGTATTGTTACTTTCTAATGAACACAAATACAACAGACAGTTGGAGCTTTGATCGGATGCTCTGGTGCAGCACTAACCATGATTATGTGTAATGCAATGAACCGTGACATCCTGAGTGTGATCCTTGGTGGCTATGGTTCAAAGTCATCTGGTGGTGGCGAGGCGATGAAATTTGAGGGTGAATCCACTCTAACCAATATCGATGACACGTGCAGATTGTTGATGGAAAGCGAGAGTGTAATCATAGTTCCAGGATATGGGCTTGCTGTTGCAAAAGGCCAATACCCATTGAAGGACATGGTGGATGTTTTGCTAAAAGCTGGAAAGAAGGTCAGGTTTGGAATTCACCCCGTTGCTGGACGTATGCCTGGACAGCTCAATGTTTTACTTGCTGAGGCTGGAGTTCCGTATGATATTGTTGAGGAACTCGAAGAGATCAATGATGACTTTGAAGAAACTGATGTCACTCTAGTCATTGGAGCAAATGACACTATCAACAGTGCCGCCGAAGATGATCCAAATTCTGAGATTGCTGGTATGCCAGTCCTTCGTGTGTGGAAGTCGAAGCAAGTCATTGTCATGAAGCGCAGTCTTGCTGCTGGGTATGCGGGAGTTGAGAACCCTGTCTTCTTGAAAGACAATACTGATATGCTCCTCGGGGACGCCAAGGAAACCTGCGAGAAACTTTCCGCAGGGATCAAGGCACTTTCCTAGCTTGGCTGAAACCACAAGCACTCTTTTCAACACCCTTTTGTCGGACGAGTAGAGTCCTGAATAATATTCTGTAATCTAAAGAATCTCCTATGCATACTCATCATAGTATTCTTCTCCAGGGATACATAGCGAAGAGAGACAAAGTGGTGGCATATTGGGGAAGTCTATAGGCAACAGACAAACTGTAACAAGAATAGACTTGTTCAGAATTCAGAAGCTTTGTTTGGTGTTATGACCTGCTGCCAAGGAGTGTTCCTCCTTGCGAAGTTTGATGCATTCCATAAGGCAGTGACAGCTACTTTTGCCACCGATACACTTTCAAGCAGTTTCCTCTCACGAGTCTCCTATTGATTCATGAGAGCAAGTGGACATCATGTTGAGCTTCAGCAGACTGCACCACTAACGTTCCAGATTCGTTTGAAACACTGGCTACGCTAAGCAAAGGCGCAGATAGGCTCAGATGATGGTCAAATCTGGTCAAATCATATAAGGAGTAAAAGATGTGACAATTCAGACAATTGAGAATTTAATCATGTTTCCCGCCATTTCTTATTCCATCCCATTTTCGGACGGTATTATTAAATTCTCTGGTATGTTTCAACGTAGGATCTCGTCGGAATCCATTTATTTAATTCTTGCTAGAATTAATTGATGGATCGTACGAGATCCTACGTAGAGACATACTAGAGTCTATTAATTCTCACTAGAATTTATCCTTGACACTCCAATTATATAATATAATTATACTTTTGTTACTTTGATTTAGTGCTAATATAGTTTAAAATTGAAACAAATCAATGTTCACGAAAGCCACAAGCCACAGACCTCCACAGACCACAACATCACACACCACACATCGCATCATCATCTCTGCTCCACACATACGACCTAGAGATACCAGGCAGGCGCCACCGCCTCAACACCACAAACCTCGCACAACATCCAATCCAGCGAGTGAACCTCAACATCAATCAACCGGCCTATCACCATTACTCTATCCAGGCGCACTTGGTCGGATATTATCTCGGCGATTAGGTTGTGCAAGCGAGAATAATGGCCAGCAACCAATTGTCATCCCGCTCTCGCTCTCGCCTCCGCCGAAACACCCGAGAAATAGCAATTGTAGACATCAACGTATTTCGACGAAGAATTCTCTGCAGCACCCTTTGTGTCATGTCACTCATGACAATATCCTGGCCGAGTTCTGTCGCTGCTTTCACAGGTCCACTACGTCACAATCGGGCAAGGTATAGATTTCATTGCAGCAGCCCAGCGGTCACACAGACACAGCGAACAGTCAATAATCCTTCATGTCTTTTCTCAACCAGCACTGCATCCAATACTGATAGCAAAGACTTGCTAATGCAACAACGCACTGAAATTCTACGGAGCAACTCCAAGTTATCACTCGCTCCAATGATGGAGTATACAGATCGCCACTTTCGACATTTAGTACGATTGTTATCCCCCAAAACATTATTATACACGGAAATGGTGGCGGCCAACGCGATTGCTCACGAGAGGGGAAATGCCCTTTCGTCTTCCTTTAATCGTGGAGAAAATGAACCTTCAGTGGATGATGATCACAAATTAAATTCCTTGGTCGATGCCGACTTTGACCCCACTTACATTTTAAGATTTCTAGGTCAGGGCCACAATCCGGAAGGGCCATCTGCGCTTCAATTGGGTGGATCTGATCTCGATCAACTATTTCTCGCGTCAAGAACTGTATACGAATTCAACCAAATGCAACAGAATCAACGCCAATCTGGAACAATACAGCCACAACAAAATAACAACGAACAACCACCAATATTTTGTGATTACTCAGCCATCAATCTCAACTGCGGCTGTCCCTCTCCCAAAGTGGCTGGAAAGGGATGCTTTGGCGCAGCTCTTATGCAAGATGCCAATCTGGTCAGAGAAGTGACAACAGCAATGGACAAGGGCGCCGAGGGCACCATGCCCATCACTGTGAAATGCCGCATTGGCACCGATGAAGGATGTACTTTCACTCGTAATGATCATCTATCGCAAGGTGAGGATGAGGAGTACCAAAAACTAAAACAGTTCGTGGAAACTGTTGCGAGTGATGGAGTTGTCACTGACTTTCAAATTCATGCCCGGATAGCCATACTGGGCAAAAATTTCAGCCCATTGGATAACCAAAAGGTGCCACCATTGCGTTATCAACATGTATGACGATTGGCGGAAGAGTCTCCAGAGTTGAATATATCATTGAATGGAGGTGCCAAGACGTTGCCGGATGTCAAGAGGGAATTGGACGAGTGTGATTCATTGGACGGTGTAATGGTTGGAAGAGGATTTGTGAGTAATCCCTGGTCATTTGCCATGGCAGAAGAGGTGCTATACTCGGATGTAAGTCAATTATCAAGGCCGAAGAATAGGATGGAAGTTCTTGAAGCCTACGGGAGGCATGCAGATGATGAAGAGGAGCGATGGGATCCAACCAAAATACGCCGTTTCGTAATGCCTTGGATAAAATTACAGGTCTTCCCAAAAAAATTGCTGAGGAACGAAAACAGAATCCAAATGTAGTACATACATACCAACCTCCTTTGTCAGAACTTATCACGAATGCTGCCACCACACATCTCAGTGAGGAGGTTCTTTATCACACTCCGAAAGAAAGCTATGACAAGTTGCTTTGGGAAGAGGAGCAAGAGGAACGGAAACAATATGTGGTGGATACTGTGTTATTGGGTGCGAACGCCGGAAATGAAAAGAAGAGTTTAGTCCAAGAGTGGCAAACTTCAAGGAAGGAGGACGAGAGGGAAGAGAAGAGACTGGACAGTGAAGTGTGATGCTTAACTCTCTTAATAATCTTGTAATTATAGCACACAAACTCTACTCTATTACTATGTACACTACTCATATTTACAATAACGGTCACCTGATAGGCGAGGTAATTCCTTGCAAAACACCCCTCTTTGGGCGAATATTTTCCTTATAGTTCAAGGAATCCATCAATACAGCACCCTTTCTGATAGGAGACGCTCCATGGCTTCTTCTTGCCACTGGCCTTAACATAGTGACCTCAGTGCCAGAATGACGCCCACGACTTTCCCTACCGCCGATTGGTACGAAGCTGATTTCTTTCAATGCATTTTCGTGGTATTTTGCTCCCACATCTTCGAACGAACCATCAAATGGAATGTTCCAACGGCCATCACTTGCTTCATAGTCTATTGCCAATTCTTCGTCCGACGAATTGGCCTGCGAGATGTGGCTCAAGCTATGACTCAAGCTTCCTAGCTCTATCTCGCCAGAACAGCCAGAGTCATCAGAAACTTGATTCGCGTCAGGAAGGACCATCGGGATTAGAACTGCTGCTGCTTCCAACAATTCAATTTTCTGATCTTTCACTGCAAGCAGTTCATCTTTTTTAGCGAGGTTGAGCTCAAGCTGATTGTTCAAACGAAAAGAGCAAGGGAAATGAGAACGCATCACAACACGATTGGTTCCAACCATAGTAAAACAATGCAGATGAAACCGAGCCAATAGAAGGGTACCTTCACTCACCTGTTGAATATAGTCTACCAACGCATCCACATCTTGCCCGACCATCTTGTTGGCGTTTTCATTTCTTGTAACCTTCATCGCAGCCGCTTTTGAATGAAACATATTGTTCATAGTGTGCGGCGATACGTTTTGTGTTGCAGATGAGTATCGACTCGCGCTTTCCTTCAACCTGGATCGCATGTCTCTATCTATCAGCTCAGTCGCATTCTATCTCGATCACAATCATCATACGCAATAAAGGGCGGCATGATTGGAATGAGAATAAATGAAAACTAACTGAATTCGGATTTAAATGGACAACACGCTAGTTGGATCACAAACGCCCACGTTATAAAATATAATATTATGACAGATATTCGATATGAAATCGATAGGGATGGTGTGGGTAGCGCTGCCATATCCAATGTTTTAGGCCCTTGATCTATCCAAATGAACTCGATTATTCACATTTTTGAGGCGCTATAATATATCTGGTTGGTGTACACCATTGTGATGCTGTTTACACATACCCACATCAAGAAAAGTTGGAGAGAGATCTCCTGCAATACAACATATGCGTAAATTAGAATATCGTACTAAATTAGATTTATTTGCTGTCTCAAACAACCAACAATGAAATGGATGAAAAAAGGCGATACATGATTGCAATTCCAAACAGCAACAATGAAATTGAATGAAAATAGAGACATTGTTCCGTCCTCTTGTTGTTTTCAGTTGGAAGACGCCTTCCTCCAATGATATTATTGTCATCAGAGCTCTCGATATTACCGAGAGGCTGCTTCTTATTCTTATTCTCTGGTTTCTGCACGACCGCTGAAGTCAAATTCTTCTTGGTCTTCTTAATAGTCTACGAACGAAGAAAGTAAAAGTAGCCGCTCGCCTCCGCCGCCGACGATACCGATAACCATCATCGCATCATGCGCTCCTCTATCTTCATTTATTCTGCCGCCAAACATGCCAACTCAAGAAGCACCCGGAAGCGCAGCCACTGAGAGTCCTGTCGAAGACCAAGATGCAACGTCACACCAGAGCCCAGCAGAGAGGGCGGCAATCATGAGGATTAACAAGACGAATATGTTGCATGTTATCGATGAGGAGAAAGCTCTCTTCAATTGGAGCTGCGAACCTCGAGATGTTTCAGGCGTTCAAAATGAGGCTGAGCTTGAACGGATCAACTTCACTTGGGACGAAGAAGGTGCTGGACTTTCAGCTGGCCGCTGAAAGTCCACTTCAAGTCAAGCACATTCCAAAGTTCACTAGCTTGAGCATGATTGAAGAGGGAGTGGAGACTATCAAGGCAGAATACATGGAGCAGGTCTGCTTAGACTACCCACAACTACTTAGTTACACCGGACTGTGTGCAGCAGGAAGAGAATCTAGACTTGATCTTATGGCAGACATCGATCTTGTCATGTAAGCAACGCAAAGGTTTTTTATGATCTTCCTCGAATGTCTTTCTCGTGTCTACCAAAACTCAGGTCAAGTCGCCTTATGTCATCTCGCAATATCCGACAAAAGCTATCAATGAGGTTGAAGCTGAGTGTAGCCTCATTTCGAGTATAGACTCGCCACGATTGTGTGTTCGAGCCAGTGATCGAATTAGAGGACGCTGGAATCGTTGGACTGAAGAAGCAGATAGGTTGAGGAAGGAGCTTGAGGCCACGAAGAGCTACTAGCAGGGCGTTGCAGAGTCATCAGAATTATCAAGAAACTGCTGTGAGAGCGAATCATTCCCAAGCCAGTCTTTAATCATTTCCAAGCCAGTCTTTAATCATTCCCAAGCCAGTCATTAATAACAACCAAGTACCTCACTGTCGAGAGAGACGTACACCAAATATCAAGAAAGACTCGAGAAAGTCCAACATTGTGGCTCATTATTTTTCTTTTGATACCTCGCGATGTACTCTTGTCAACAGAAGATACTCAGGATGCATTGTCTTTTCTTCATCCAGATAGGAGACTTGATACGAGATGAGGCCATCTTTCCTGATTGAATGTGAAACTATCCAGCAAGGAGTCAAATGAACGTTACCTGTACCCACATTGCAAGATGCCTTCGTTCCTTCCTCATATACTTGATAGGGATAAATAAATTCTGACGCCACGGCCCTAGGGCGGGCTTTGTCGATGAAGAATTGCAGGCTGTACTTGGTAGTATATTCGTCTATCTTGTGCCCTGTAACTATTGCGGGTTGCGCGAATGAACTTTTCTCTCCGTAAATCTCGACAATGCTCCCTACTGGATGGGTGGTGTCTTTTTTACGTGGTGGACGGGGTGGACCCAAAGAAGAGGATCTCGAAGGTCCGTGTCTGTCTTCTGAAGAAGAGGATGCGTTGGCGGTCCCTCGAACACCACCATCATCTTGCGCTCCCTGCTGTTGCGGCTGCTGTTCCACTGGTACACACGTTTGATTTGCGTAGGCGTGATCAGGATGGCATTCTGGTGCGAGAAGGGAAGCGCTTTCATCGTAGAGCAGCTTCCAAGCTACGACGAGAGCGAAAGATATCAAGATCACCAGGTCGAAGAGCAGATATTTCATGTTTCTTTTGTTAAGAGCCAGAGCTTTTGGGATTTCCATGGTTCGGTTGGGGGATAGGATAGGTGATGATAGGATACCCTGCGAGGCCTGAACAATTAATTGTGGATCAATCCAATCATCGATCTGAGTAGATTCGAACCTATATCTAGCAGTTCAACCTTGCAATGTTGCATCATGAACCCTGTGAGGATTGAGGATTGAGGATGCGATCATCATCTGGTTTGTACAAAACCTACTACGTAGAGCAAAAGAAAAGCCTGTGTACGATGTACGACATGTGAATCCACCAGAGCTAGAGAGGGGGAAAAGTTTCTTCTCTGCAGCGATGTCATGTAGAATCTAGAAAAAGACCCCCACACAAAAGTCTTGAGAAAGTTGCTGAATCTACCAGGCCAGCTTAGCAAGATCCCTGATTGATCCAAGCTTCCCTCTAGATATGTAGAAGGTCTCTATCATGAAATGTCTTTTACATCTCAGTAACGGTCACCAAAATCCATAGGCTCAGCTAGTATCCTATCTTATATAGTACATAAATAAGAGCTCTGTATCATGATATCTCTTTGGTGATTGTCCTGGTCATGGATACATCACATCTCAGTAACTAGACTGGACCTGATTGGACAACACTTTGCTTGGCCGCCAGTTCCATTCCTCTAGGCCCAGCTCTAGTATGCAAAAGCGCCTGTATTGGGTATTGGGTATGGGTCTAGAACAAATAATGACAATCTATCTGATGACAGTCAGGGTTCTCATCAGGGTTCTCATGTCTTCTGTTTTACAGATGTCTCTGTAGATGTTGTTTGTGTATTGTGCATGTCTGCGGTCAAAAGCCTACGATACATACAATGTCATCTGAAGATGCCCTTTTGAAGGAACTCTCTCGCATCAATCTCATTGGCATGTGCGAGAGTTCTTTTGAAAACGAACCATTGTAGGGCGATGGCGAAGAATACAAAGTCAAGAAAAGTACCTGTGAAAAAGAAGAAAATACGAACCCAGACGAAATAACAATTGGCACTCTCCCTCTGTCAAATGCTGATCTAGTCGAATCTGGAGCAGACAGTTATTCTGTCGTTTAGGTCCCTGTTTTGTAGTCAATCTGGTGAGATGATACAAGGCGACTTGTTTTAAGTTTAAGGTAGACCCAATCAA
>JAZGVS010000104.1:0-21460 GCA_037356235.1 Bacterosira constricta
GTATGGCATGAAGGCGCACAGATGGAAGACGGAGGGAATTGAGGACAACACTTTCTATGCTCTGACGGGTTCTATCAACCAGCGAGTGACATGTATGGTGCCCAACTTCCTACTAATTTCTAACCGCTATGGATTCAGGTCAAGGATGGACACACACCATTATTGAAGCTGCCACTCCCAATCCTCAAGATTTCTTGGATGAGCTGGATATTTCAGTGGTGGCATCGGCTCCGGATGCATTTGTGGAACATTTGCAAGACATCCCTTGTTCCTCTGTCTTGGCAGACAGAGCTCGCTCGGCATTTCACTCGACGGGCTTAGCGAGTGATGGATTGTTGCATCTGCAGATTAGGGGTCCAACTCCTCGTCTTTGGTTATGGTTGTGTGGAGAGTGGTGGCACTTCCCTTGAGTTGACCCATGAAGTCATTTATGGACAGCTCAGATCCCAGCAACAAGTTCTGAGCAACAGAACCAAGGGTCAAGGAGTCATCTTTGGAAATGAAGCTTTTCCGAGTGAGAGGAATTTCAAGAACTGGTACCTCCCACTCAACCCTTCAGGTCGTGGAGCATCATTGCTCATCAACTTCCATTCCATCTTTGCCTTTGCCACCATAGCAGAGCAAACATAGATGTCTGAGTGGCTGCAGATACATCATCATTCCCAAGCCACTAGATTTGCCAGCAATATGGAAGCCAAGTACATCAGCAACTTCCAAAATAGACGCCCGTCTGTTTTTGTTGGCCCCCCCAAGACTGCGTTGTCCACTACCGCATCAAGGCTGTCACTTCTATTGAAAATTGGAGGGGCACCGGTGTTAGAGATGGGTTCAAGGAACACACATTGGAGGCAGCGCGCATTGGTGTGGCTAGCCATCACACATATTATACTTACAACTTACCAGCTGGTGCCGCGCATGATCTCGCTTACAGGTCAGGGGGATATACTTTGGCGTTTGTTCACTCATTGTTTGCATATTTGGATAATGAAATCAATATGCTTATCAGTCAGGGCCTCAAAGAAAAACAGGTCATGTTGCTCGTCTCAAATCAAGTCATTCAGATATTGGATGATATGTTTGAATTCTGCCAGCTGGCCATGAATGTTCATAATTCAAATTGGTTGGTGGCGTCAACGTGCTATGTGTGGGTCATGCTTCAGTCCCTTGGCAAGATGACTGAATACAGTTGTGCCTGATTTGCTCAGCATCCTGGTATTGCGGCTACTTTCTTCGTTTTCTTACTCGCTTGTCTGCTCAAACTTTGGCAGCAGGCATACAAAAGACTGTTGCAGACCTCAAGACCAAAGTCAACAGGATCAATCTCAATGACTACGCAGAGGAGTTTGGACACACAAATTTGGTGAACAAGTTGGAGACCATCATCAAGGCAAACAATTTGAAATGTTGGGAATGACTATCGGCTCAGGAGGTGTTTGTCCCGTCTATTCACTTCCCGGAAGCAAATGTACATAATCACGTTTCTGCTATGTATTGTCAAGTTGTGTGGCAGCCAGTTTTATCTCTTTGGCTACTGCTTCTCATTTTGTGTGTTTCTCAAGGTTGCCCCCTGTTGGTTACCTACTATTTTAGTACTTAGGCTTCCTATTGTTGGGGCCTATTTTGTGCAACAGTTGTATAAGTACTTCAAGATGCACCGGTGGCATGCTTGTTTGTATATGGATCAATTTTTGATCATGGAGGTATTTGACGCACTCAGGCATCTATGGTCGCCATTCATTTTGTTGACGTCAGGGTCTCACTCTTACTGTGTGTGATTGGCTGCTGCAGAAGCTGGAGCGGTTAGGGTTTGTGGGCACAGCTATTGTTGCCTTGGATTTGTTTTTTGGTACCATTCGTTTTCGCAATATTGCACGGTCCTACCCTCGTCTGGCGAGAGAGGGCATTGTGCTTGGATTGGATACCGCAATGATACGGTATGCACAGATTGGTGGGGCCACCAACGGTTTCCACATTGTTTGGTTTTGTGATGTTGATGCCTATACCTTCATCCCTTCCCCAAGTGTGCCCCATGCATTGAAGCACCTATTGAACTCTGCTGCTTCTGGGGCTTTGACGACAGTTAAATCCCTCCTTAGTTACATGGAGATGTAACACGCACACCCATTGTGGTAGAGGGTCTATTACGCCAAGAGAGGGCTTATTTGATGTCCATTGTCTGAACCTCTGTATTGCGTGTCCATTGCTCTTTGTCAAGACAAAATGGGTGAAGCAGCGGCTCACCAACTACAAGCTGTTGAGCATGTACGATGTAAATGTCACTATATATTTGGTGTTTGGTGTCACTCTGTCATGCAAGTTGTTTGGGGTTGTCACTCCTCTGGTCATGACATTGCGTTTTTGGACTCTGTGTGGGGTTACTAGGGGGGTTGAAATGGCCAGTGAAGACACTGTAGAAGACAAGCAGAGCATGATGGAGGATGAGGAAAGTGATGGTAAGTCAGATGGCAATGACGAGTCCCTCGGGCCTCCAGCGTTGTTGGGACCAGAAGAGCAAAGCAACAGTGACAGTCAGAAGATGAGGAATCTCGTCCCTCACTTTCTTTAAGAATAGATGAGTCTGTGTCATCATCGGACTCGGATGAGTTGGAAGATTGGGTAGACAACTTTTTGTAGTGGATACTATAGTCGAAACATTGTCTCCCTGTCCAGTGGTGATTGAGGGAGTATCGGACGAAACAAGTGCGCTTGGATCTGTTTCTTAGTCCATAAAAATTGACAAAAATTGCAAGACAGATCCTCTATGTTTGGCTATTGCTAGGCCCTTTACTGTCAGCAATGTTCACGGGAGTCAAGGGCCAGCTCTTTCAGCTGACGATGAAAGACATGACCAAACTAAGAAGGAACATGATCTAGCCAAGGCTGTGAAATCGGATGATGCCCCAATTCCAGTGGAGGTGTATGATGAGAGGATTTTTGTGGTTCGCCCACGAAGGAGCAAGAACTCAAGTTGGGCATCATCTGAAACTTCATGATGCACACCTATTGCAGGCAGCTTTATGTGGTAGTATGAGGGTGCTCAAGGGTGAAAGACCAAGGACAAGGCACTATGTATAGATACGTCTGCAAAGAGGGATATTCTCTGGCAAAGCATGGGGAACAATTGGTTTGAGTACCCCTGGGATCTTGCTTGTTGTATTGGCAGTTCCCTTCCAAGTATAGAGTCCTTGCAAGAGATGGTGTGCCTGTTTTCTTTACTGGCCCAAGCCCCACATCCATTAGGGTGCAGCCAGTGATGCTGGATGATGAACGGATAATATATTGAAGAACAAGTTATTCAAGAAGTGTTGAAAAGATATTTGATTGCTAAAAAAAGTTCTCTCTGATCAAGTACTTTGGTGTCCCTAAGGGCGCGTTGGATGGCGTTTTATCATACTGGAGCCAATGGTTAGAATGATGATGTGTAGGCATCTTCCTTCATGCTTCCCAATATGGATTCATTGTTGAGGATATTGGATTTGGACTTGGTCATGTTGGATCAAAAGACATTGGTGAAATGTTTTTGAACTTTGAGCTCTATCCATTGATCCGGAAGTTTACTGGTGTGGAGGTTGGTCCTCTTGGATTCCCTGAGAAGGAATGCTCAAGCCGATGACTTTGTTGGGTGAAAAATCTCATGGGTTTCAAGCCCTCTCCATACAACTCAGTGCGTATGCAATTAATCACTGAGGATATCATCCAAGGGAACAAACTGGACGAGGAAAATTCATTCCAGTGGAAAGAGGCGCAGTTGAATCTCCCAGGGTCTGAAGACTATAATCCCAATCAGGCCTGGACCTCCAAGCGACGGGATGGTGGGACCTTGGCCATTGACTTCATATGTTTCATTGACAACCAGAGGTTAGCTGTCAATAGTGGAGAGCATATGCAAGCTGCAGGCCACAACTTAAGCACGTGGAAGAGCTACTTGGGCATACAAGATGCACTTCAAAAGCTTCAAGTGGCAAATGGCACTTGCCACTTGCCATCCCAGAGCTTCGACAGGAGTGGTAGTGGTAAAATATGGGTTGATTGTGTTGACGTCTCAGGAGAAACGAGATAAAATAAAATTCATTTTTAAAAAAGTGACACGCAGTGCTAGAAGCTGATAGCCTGGATTTAGACCACAAGTTGTTGCAGTCTGATAGGGGCTTCCTAGTGCAATGTACACATGCGCATCCTGTTTTGGTACCTTACTTGAAGGTCTTTCATTTGTCTCTAGAGACTTGGTGTTGAGGTCATGATGCTGAAGGTTGGAAGCTTCTACCTGATAGGCCAATGGCAAGACCACCAAAGGATGAAGAGGCCAACCAATGGCAATGGGTTTTGGTGGAAGAAGAGAATGACGCTGAGGATAATTTCATCTTGAACGAGAAGGCCAAGGTAGCTCCTCCACGTGCACCAGTCTCAGGTGTCACCAAAGCAGTCCTTCATTTTGGCACGGACCCGGAGGCACTCATGGAGCTGATGACCTCTGAAAATCCAGACTTCAGCTTCAGAGTGGTGCGTGGCAAGGTACATAGTGCTGACAGCATAGTATTATGGATTTGGAGATGTGTCTTCTGGAGGTTTTGGTGCCACCATCGAAAGACCAGGAGGTATCCAAGATCGATTTGGACTATGGAGCAGTGATGAAGAAGCTGCAAGTTCAAACTATCGAGAGTTGAGGAACCTGGGGGTGGACACTGTGGAAGAAGAAGTAGATGCCAGTCACCTGCGGGAAGCAGAGCTTTGACTGTTTATCATAGACAACTCCACTACTGAATCCTTTTTTCGAAAGGCAGCTCGTCCTCCAAGCTTCTGCATGCATTGATTCTCAGACTAAGGATCATTGAAATGAAGGCTGAGCTCACACTGCATGGGGTCCATGTTTCAGGGACATGCATGATAGCCCAGGACACTGATGGATGGCCTAGGGGGGTGTTGTTGGAGGGAGTGTTGACAGGCTGGGACATGCTCGCTTATGTGGACCCGTCCAAGATTGGTCGAGCGCGGGCGCGCCACGGATAGACTTACCCGGAGTACTGTTAATGTTAAGCGCATGGCATCAGCAGCTACTAGAAGGACACCCATGGTGTTTGGATCCCATCTCATACCAAGTACAGTGGAGTACCACAAATTATACCCCCCATTTTTGCCTGCACCCCCCCGCGCTGGGAGTCTAGTCTAAAACCATACACCCCCACACCTATTTTGGCAACGATTTCATCGCTACACCCCCCAATGGAGACCTCCCTGACAGACTAGCCTAAAAATTTACACCCGGGGGGGGTGTAATTCGTGGTACTCCACTGTATGCTATGTCTACCTAGAAGTACGATAGGTAGCGTACCTCTAGATAGAGGTAGATATTATGTTGGCAGCCCTTTCAGAATCGCAAACACAAGCAAAAACATATTCTCTTCTGGCACATCATCATCATACACCGCATCGACCAGATTCTATTTCCCATGATGGCGAACTCGCCTTTCGGCAGCGGGGCCTCCTCCCTGCTAGATGATCTCAAGGGGTGAGTGAAATAATGGAGCAGAGGGGTGCTGTCGGCACCGGCGTCAGTCAACTGATGCACAAAATAGGGGTGCTGCATCAACTGTCTTGTACGTAGGATCTAGTAGAAAAGCTTGATGTGATAATCTGACGTTTGAGTTTGAATAGGTTTGAATGCCATGATTTTATCGAGATCTCTCGGCATGAGTGTAACCATAACCCCGACACCCTGCGCTATGTCATATGCTGTGCAATCAGTATTGGATGTGGATGGAACTGCGGCATCAGCACCGGCTAGGCAGAGGCTCTCTGTTTATCGAGAACACAGACAATGTTCTTTGCTGTTCTGACTTCCCCAAATATAATTCTTAGCTTTGTTTGGCTTTGCTGCAATTCGTTCATGAAAAAATCGTAGAGGAAGCGAAGAAAAATTACCTTAACCCCATAAATCTTCGTTTGATGCTGTCGAGAAGCGAGTTTTTTTGGACCTAACCTTTCTAACTTTCTTTCTTCTCCGTTTTATTTCTCACAATATGAAGACCGGATAATGGGATGCACCAGCTGAATTCAGGATTTTCTTCTCTCTCCTTTGCTTCAACCATGGAGACAGGGGTAATCCAGAAGCCGAATGTACCGATTTCACCTATGTCATCTATGATGGATGGGTCATTCAGAAATAATGGTGTGCCACAAGATGAATACCCAGCCTTACATACATATATCTCGTACCCCTCATCTCCAATGTCCCCAGTTTTTCGCCAACAAAACAAACCTCAGTTGGCTAGGCACCATAGCTTGGGCGATGATTTTCAAGGGATGGCACCCAGAAATAACTTCACTGCTTCTCCCGCTATGCATTCCACGTCTATTTTGAATACCCCTATATCATTGGATGGTCGATCCTCTCAATTTCCGGCTGGGAATAACCAGCACGATCCTCTAGCTTCATTTTTGCCACCTCCTCCAAATTTAGATATACCCGATTCATCGCGGCAAATGGGTCGTTTAGATAATACTGGACTTTTTCTATTGGGGAATGACAACCAACCCCAAAGCCCTTTTTTATCTCCTCCAAAAGGTCATGGCAATTCATTGAACGATGCCGGTTTGAATAGAGAGAGATCGTTTTCATCTCCTGGGACTTACATCCGGCAGCCATCTTTTGGGGCAAAATCTTCTCTGCCAGCCTCCTCCAACCCAATTCTTTATGAAGGTCAACCGTCGTCGTGGAACGAAGGATCTGGGTTTCCTGCGCCAAGAAGTATGTACAGAGAAGGCATTGCGTCCTCACCAAGTAACTATGATAGATTCAATTCTAGACCACCTCGCCATTGTGGTACCAAGGACACCCAAGCACTCCTTCCTCCCAGTATAGAAATGCAACACGCTGCATCTGATGGCAACTTTAATTTCCCATCTACGATGCCGAACGCTGGCCACATGAGCCCTAACCCCAACCATGGGCATTTTCAACCACATACTGGTGCAGCGGTTATTGGATCCACAAGCTTTGATTCTCCTCTCCCGGGGAATCAATCGAATGATAGACATTCATTTGGAAACATGGATACGTTGTAAGTTTTATTCCTTATCTTCTCCCTTTCTCCTCACAATTGACATGGATGTGTTGGCTAACATTTATCCCTTCTCATTTCTGCCTGTCAGAAACTCCAATACAAACTTCCAACAGTATCAGCTATCCCATTCATCCCCCATGCAACCTGGCATCGTCAACCCTGCAAATGTGCAACAAGCCAATTATTTTGTGCACCAACCCCCTGTACCACCTGCCTTACAGAGGCAGAACTCCGCGGGTTCGCAGCACTTCCTGGTCAACGAGCGAGGAGAGATAGTTGGACATGCCAGCCCGGTCATAACTCGTAACACACTCGAAGGTTTCGCTCAAAACGAACCGAGAAATAACTACCCTCCCAATCGTCCCCAACGCGCGAATAGCTATGGGGGCCCACCACTGCAACAGCATGCTGGTCATTTCAACCAGATCCAGCCGCAGCAAGTTGCTCCCCCCAATTTCAATCCTATCCCATTCCAACCCATCCAATTCCAAAGCGATGGAGCGAATAATAACATTCATACTTCAATTGATAATCATGTAGGATCTATTGGCGACGGCAGAATTCAGCACCACAGGAACAACACTGAACCAATCCCTCTTGCTCTGTGGCACCAAAATGCAGGTGGGAAAAGTCAACCAAGGCATGCAGTTTCAAGTGATAGTTTTGAGCAAGCTCTTGCCGGCGAAAATATTGAAGGCATTAATGTGGCAAATGAAGAAATCAGACGCCCAAGTGGAATGAGAGCGGTGGAAGAAAAGGCTTCCAGCATATCGTATGCTTCCAAGCTGATGATGCCAAGCCCGCAACCTGTCTTGGACCAAAAGAAAGAGCGAGGCTCATCACAATCGCTGACAGCTGGCGCAAGCCTTTCCAAGTCTGGGCCCAGAATGATTTACAACGTGAAGTTCAAACGAAGCCAACGGAATTTCGTGGTTGGCCAGCGTGTCACACGAGAAATTAAAATTGGCTGCTACGTGAAAGTTGAAGCAGACCGTGGTGAAGATTTAGGAATTGTGATGAGCATAGTTCCCATTGAAAAGTTCCTTGCAGCTAATCGTAACAGGTCCATGACTGAAGATAGCACTGCAAGTGGGGAGATGGCTGCTCCTTCTAACGCCGTCAACATTGGCGACATGAAAAGGATCATGAGGGTTGCGACACATGATGAAATCACTTTACTCGAAGTCAAGCGTGAAGAGGAAGAGGAGCTCCTCAAGATTTGTTACACCAAAGTTCGCCAGCGTGGACTCCCCATGTCAGTTGTTGACGCTGAGTATCAATTTGACCGTAACAAGTTGACCTTTTTCTTCCAGGCAGAAGGGAGGATAGATTTTAGAGAGTTGGTTAGAGACCTTTTTAGCATGTATAAGACACGCATATGGATGGAGCAGATAGACAAGAATAGTTCTGTAGATGAGGCCGAAGGGAATACGGCTGACGAATGAATACAATGACGGTAGTTTTTGATAGAAATAGATTGTATTATTGGTGGCAATGCCTACTGACACGCATAACAGAGGGGCCACAGGGAAGGGTAGATTTTCATATTATTATGGATTTGACAAAGAGTCTTATTCATTTATTCTAAACAAAGAGCGGCATTAGATTGTCTCAAAGTATCTCAACCTCTCGGTCTCCATACCCATATGAAGCCTTGTGCTTATTGAAAAGTAGCTTCAGCTCATTCACAAACTTAGCGTGGGCAATGTCAAGCTCCTTTTCTGTCGGACTTGCCCCTTCCATTTCCAAGTTTAGTGGCGATCCAAAGACAACTGTGACTTTCTTCGGCAGCGGACACATAGGACTGCCAAATCCTCGACATATTGGTATGCAAATGCCTAGATTCTTCATCAACCAATATCTAGGGCCATACAAAAACCTGCTTGTATGGAACAGATCTGAAGAGCCAAACACGTACATGGGAACCACAGGAACACGTTTCCTCATTGCCATCTTGATGAATCCTTTTCTCTTGAGCAAGTATATTTTTTCTTTTCCATATTCAGTCATGAGCTGCTCAGCCTCACCCCCCGGTAGCACCAGCAACGAATTGCCATTATCTAAATTGCGCTCTGCAGTTTTCCTGTTTGCATCAACACACCCAGTCCATAATGCAATCTCCCTCACAATTGGAATCCGAAACAATACGGTTGCAGCCAAGGCTCTCAATTTGTGATGCACATTTGGCAGTACGTTCTGCATTATTCCTTCCATTAAAATGCGAAACTCAGAGCTGCATCCGTGGGGAAATGCAGCGAAAATGAATTGTGCATCCTCTTTCTTTTCTGCATCAATGAGTTCCTTTGGCAAAGGGCCAAAGCTAAGCCTGAGGTAGGATCTCATGGTGTGAAAAATAGGGAAATGTTCTGAAAATCGACGCCATGGATTTCCATAATTGAGCTGAGTTCGAATGCCACAGCCAGACCAGACAAAAAAAGTAGCGTAGAGTAGGAGGGCTCGGGTGATGATCACAGCCGGGGCAAATAAAACGGTCAAGACTAATAAAATAGGAGGAATGAATAAGACATGGAATGCAATGAATGCTGATATTTTCTCGGCAAGGCTCAGCTTATTATCGACGGACGCCACCATGCTGATGCTGAC
This sequence comes from Bacterosira constricta, assembly GCA_037356235.1. NCBI lineage: Eukaryota > Bacillariophyta > Thalassiosirophyceae > Thalassiosirales > Thalassiosiraceae > Bacterosira > Bacterosira constricta. The sequence goes on from JAZGVS010000104.1 coordinate 9,666, forward strand.
TGGATGGAGTTTTCCTGTGTTTTCTATGAAAGATGCCGAATGAATTTGAGATAATTGAGAAGGCTTGGCTTTACACCGACGGATGCCATGGTGTTTTGTGTTTCTTTACTTTGGAGAGAAATTGGGAGAAAAAATAATGAGGGAGGCAGCGCGGGAGGAGTGAATCTTAAAATGGCGGGAAGAACGATCGCCACTCGCAACCACAAACCACAACCCACAACCACGTCTGTCCGCCGTACCACATGGCATTGCCGACAGATTATTACATTACAGTTACAGTTACAGCGGCATCCCCCACCACAAGCAGAACCATGGCAGCCTCACTCTCACACAGCGAAATCCAAACCCTCTTGTCCGAGTCGGCCTACGATCCGTCCGTCTGCCCCAAACTCGAAGCCTATGTCCGCGCCCAAGTGTCGGCCGTGGCCTCCACCCTCGTGGCCTCCGAATCCCCCGACGTCCAATACTGCTTCGATGCCAACCGAACGCTGATCAAACTTTACCAATTCTTCCCCCATTTGGAGGGCGAGTTGGGAATTACCATCACAGCACTTGCAGCGTTCTTGGCCATGTTGCGATTCCCAGAAACTGACTTTATGGCCCTCAGCTGTTTGATACCCGAGCGCGTCCAATCGATGGAGCCCTGCGCGACGCTCGTTCGGTGTGCGGAGCTTTTGGAATCGTGCCAGTTCTCGGAGTTCTGGCCGGAGTTTCGTAAATTGGGCATTCCAGAGTATGGCGCTCGTGAGGGCGAGACTGTGGTATCTGCGGACCGAAAACTGTTGAGTAACGCCGTTAATGGGTCCAGTGCATCCAGTCAAATCAGATCGAACATGATTCAGATGCTGGCGAGGACGTACCGTTCGGCACCTCTTTCTTTGGTTTTGGCTTCTTTGGATTTGAAGGATGCCGAATCGTTGAAATCTTTCGGTTCGAAGATTATGTTGTCTGTGGAGAGTGCTTCTGGCAGTGAGAATGAGACGCCAATTGTGGAAAAGGTTGAGGGGGATTTTGTTACTTTCGCAGCATCGGCAGATAACACGAAAAGGGTTGGATCTACATACAAGGAGGGAGTGAGCTATGGTGATGTTGCGGCTATGATGTCAAAGACTGCCCTTCGTGGTCAGTAGTTTATACATGTATGACATATCATAGAAAGTTTTAAGTAAGCTCTACAATTATTGCAAGGCATTAACTCCCGACGTCTTATATTCATTATTCATCCGTGGATACCAACGATACCTCGGCAGATGCTATCTAGGGCACTATTGATTGGAGGAGACGGTTTCAAAGTTTACAGCAGTTACGTATGGTTACTCAATCTAGTTTTCGTTTCCCCTCATCCGGGATGCCTTGCCTCCTTTTTGTTTGCCTGCTTGTCTATTCACCCATCCTCCGAGTGGTCCACTTTTCTATGCTTTTCGGTATCTTTGTATTCAAATTACAACAGATACGAAATCTGGGAGGCATACTAAACGCTTCGATGTTTTATTCCAGCATCTGCTATTCATATGATAAATATGCAAAAGCTTAGCTTATGTCCCCAAACTTCGTAGACTCGAAGCGTAAAATGCCTTCAGGTTCATTTATGATATTTTTTCAAGTCAAGCAAATGCCGAAAGTCCAGACCAAAGTAGCCAGTCACCGTCTTCAGTCGGCCATTGAGGTAATGTTCCTCCAACTTGGAATTACCTTCGTAACCAGCTTCCAAAGCCGCAAGTGCTAGTGATCTCTTGTTTGCATTGCGAGGAAGGTCATATGCTACGAACCTAGTGCTCGTTGCTGCGGCTGCAATTTTGAGCAACTGGACTCCATCTACTTCTGGTGTGGCAGGAAATCCAACACAACCACGAGCACAGCCACGGATCTTCATATCGCGTGCTAAGTCATAACCATCCTTGCCCATGGCACCATATTCCATACCTCCCCATGGTGGGTCCATGAAGACGGCATCAATATGTTGCGCATACTCTGCAAGCAGGTCTATTCCTCCAATAGTAAAGTCATCGTACATTTCTCGAGGCGGGTAAGCCGACAAGGCTTCCGGTGTGCGTGGTGGCGGGTCCATGATCAAATTTCCATCTCTATAACAGCGCTCCATCACAGCCACGGAGTTTGCCTCCACAAATATAATTCGATTAGGGGGGATGCAATATATGGATGCATTATGTGCTGCCTTACGCAGTTTGGTTCGATCAATATCAACGCAAATGATCAGGGAAACAACCGAAGATGGTAGTTTGGCAAATGCAATTGCATTCCCACCACATCCACAGAAGGCGTCAAGGATGACCATGGACTTTTGGCCACTTGTGTGGTTACCTCTCCCCCCCCTTGGGATATTGTTAGTGCAACAAACCAACTGATCTGAAGCATCGGCAAACCTTGATGCAACATGATTGGCAACAACCTCTGGCGTCACAGAATACCACCCCTCTGCATCAAGTTGAATCCCCTCGTCAAACTTTTTGAAGAGCCGTCGCCTCTGGGCCCAATACTTGTCGTGAACAACGGATGGATCATGTGGATTTTGTTGCGTGGATCCTTTTACTAGATTTTCATACCGGCATTGACAGAGGCATTTCCCTGACCAATTGGAGTTTTTGGATGTTACAGTTTTCTTCACCACCGTCTTCAGAGGCGCACGGAATACCAATATCGAGGCATCTTTGTATTCCTTTTGTTTATATTTTGGCTGTTCTTGTATCTCAGGCTTCGGTGGCGGTGCCAATGCGAAGTCATCAAAGAAGGAATCAAGCCCAGCACTCTCTTTTTCCTTTGGTTTACTTTCTTTTGGTTTGACTTCCTTTGGTTTACCATTGCCATTACCATTACTCTTATTGCACTCTCTGAGGCCATTTTGTTTGGGATGAGCTGTTTCGTCAAAGAATGTTGGTAAATCCATTAGCGGGGGAGTAAATCTGTATCTCCCAACCGGAGGATGATGGTACTTTTTCACTTTCACACCTCCCTCCACATTATCACTGAGCAAACCGTGATTTTGAGCAAATATCTGGTCTACCACCAAGGTACTAGATATCGCTGTACTAGTTATTGCTTCCTTTTCTTTAATTTCAGGAATCGGAGGCTTCTTTGCTGCATTTCCCGCAAAAAGAAAAGCCAAGTTTGGATGAATATCAGCAGGTGCTTCTGTCCCAGCAGCACCAGAAGCTATTACATCATCCGGGCCCTCATCATGATCCTCTATCACCGTATGACAAAACGTACATGGAGTACGACATGCACATCCCCTATCAGCACCAAGGCAACGAATTGGCATAAGTCCTTCGGCAGAGGAATTATCTCCACACTTCTTCCCGCCGGGCACGAAATCATCAAATACATCCACGCGATGACACAAGAGTGTCATTTCATGATAGCGATGTCCACCCCCATTGTGATGATCATTGTAGTTATGTCCGCCACCGCCAAAATGATTAGTATTCCTGTTTCGCCGAGGAGTATTGTTTGCAGAGTGGTAGTCTTCGCTTCCATAACCGCTACTGGCGGTGCCGGTGCTGTAGGCTCTGTCGCGAGACATTTTCAGAGATGTAACTGCTGTCTGCGAATGGGCGGCAAGCGAGAACACACCTAATACGCAACTCCTCCTGAGGTCCAGCCAGTGATTATGTTGTTGTAGCTGTCTGTACTAGTCTTCTATCAATTCCGTGCTGGTTTAGGTTTACGGTCCTGTTTATTTACGGTTACGGTCCTGTTTACGGTTCCAGGCGATGTGCGGTCGTGAGAGTGCCCATGGTTCATGTCTCATTATCTCTAGATAGCTACAGATAGATAGTACCATATCGTAGCTGTTACCGTGCTGTTACATTGCTTTGTTTGTTGCCGTTGTCTTTTTGCGAAGGAATGACGCATGACGCCCGCACGTCGTGCGTCATTAGGTCATAAGTAAGTGGATGGATGCATGTCATGGACCCCCATCTCCCAAGCACGGACGGATGACCCATGGAATCGCATGGACTCCCAATAGATAGGTATCCTGTCAAGACTCCATTCAACCTGATTCAACAAGATTCAACACAGATTCAACATCTCTCGATCGAAGCGAAGAACACAGAATTATTCACATGGGCAAAATCTGGCAAAATCTAGGTTCAAATAACACCTCCGCCACCATCTATCCACCGTAGATCCACTATCCACTAGATCCACGCACAGCACCGCATGGATGCCCGCCACCTTCTACACCAAAGCCTCATAGTATGCCAAAGACGATGAAAAATGAAGGAGCCGTAGAGGTCGGACACCAAATGAAATACGAAGAGGCCGATGTCGACGGCGTCGATCACAGCATCTTTGACACCGTGGCGTTGCCAGAGCTTCCAGTCGATCACGACGACCATCCTTTGGGTCATGTGGATGCCGAAACCGCTGCCGACATGGCCGTAGCCGCAGATATGACAGTGGATGCCATGCCTGAACCTGCTGCAGTGCAGTATGCGACGGCAGGGACGGATGTTCCTACTCTGCCGCACATGCCAGAGGCAGAGGCAGAGGGGGGGTTGCACAACATGGCGGCAGTGGGGTACAATCCATTGCAGAATGAAGAAGTTCGGCGATCGATGATCATGCCCATGCCGGAAGTGCACATTCCACCGAAGTGGCTTGCTCGCTATGTAAGATCGGATAATACCGGCTGCAGTCCTACTGGAATAGCTAAGATGTTTTGGATGTGCATCGTATATCTCAAGATTACCCAGCACTCACTTGTTTATTCATTGTTACAATATTATTCCAGGAGGAGCTCAAACAATATAAAGAAATACATGGGGGCACGCCATCTTTGTCAGACCCACAACACAAACAACTCAGCGCCTGGATTCGGACCCAAAAACAACAATACAAAATGCTACAAGAAGGTAAACCGAGCCACATATCACAGTTGCGAATTGATCTCCTCACCGAAATTGGCTTTGAATGGGTGGGCGAGAAACGCGACAAATTCTGGAACGATCGGTACCATGAGCTCGTGGTCTTTCGCGAAAAGCATGCAACGTCGCGAGTTCCAGAAAAGTATGAGGCGGCCCCTCAGTTGCATACGTGGGTACTGGATTGTCCTTTGCATTCTACAACACCCCCAGATATGCTTTCTAATCCTAATTTGTCATCAATTACTTCTTTATAGGTGGGTTTCTTTACAAAGGAGGCAATTGAAAATTTATAAGGAAGGGAGGACGACAAAGCTTACGGATGAGAGGATTCGATTGTTGCATGAGGTGGGGCTGGAAAGCAATATTAGAAACTCTTCTTCTTTCATGAGCCGGTTTGTAAGTAGCTGAAGGATTTTTTCGGTTGACTCTCTGTTTTTCACTTTTATCGTCTCTTGACCTCATGTCTTTCCTCCTTTTATCGTCACCACTGATGCAGATGGAATTGAAGCGATACAAGGTATGTGATGAAAATCTAGAGTGTTGGAAAAATCCATTTACAGTTGTAGATTAATCCAGCTTTTGTCATTTTCATTACAGGATGAGCACGGTGACTGCGATGTCCCTCAGAAGTGGAAAGCAAATCCCTCTTTAGGACGTTGGGTAGACAATCAAAAGACACAACATCAGAAATTGTACGACGGAAAGCCTACACACTTGACGATTGAGCGTATTCAGCTGCTTGTTTCGATCGGCTTTATCTGGAGAGTTAAAAATACAGGCAATTCGGGGTAATTGTTAGTTGGCGCGCCGAAGCTGCGACCTTCTGAATGACACCACTTTCACAACATAAGATATTCACATTGAAATGTAGATCCTACATAATTATCTATTTTACAATCGTACAATTATCAAGAATATTTCCATAAAATTTGAACACGTTGGCTGTGTGTCAGCCGGCTTTGGTATCACATGTATGGATGAGCTTCTTCAACATCTTCAAAAAACAAGGCACATGCTAACTCATTGATGTATTCCAAAGCTGCATCCAAATGAATGAAGTCAAAACGTTCGATTAGAATTCCATTCACCATTCGTTCTGCAACTCTTAAGTATGCTTTCCAAGCTCTTGAATGCATTGATCGGTAGCTTTAACTGATAAGTAACAATCATCTAACTTGATCAAAAGCTCAAAACACTCAACAAGGAGTCAGCCGAATCCAATTTTATTGAGCACGGTGTAGAGTATTTCATTTTTAGCTCAACTACTCCATAAGAACTAGCAAGCTCATGGGTAGAAAGACCGTCATCCCCTACTATATGTGCAAGTCATCAAAAATCCGCTGTCATGTCGAGTATAAGAGGTTCGTAGGAGGTACATCATAAAGGAATTTTCCATGATTTTTCATGTATGACAGGAGCGGATTCATCTCCTACCGTTTTTGCCCCTTACTGACAAAGTTGGCATATACTCTAAAAGAATACATTACGCATGATATTGAATCCTTTTTTAGTTCCAAGAAAGACACACGCCAAATCTATCCATCTCACCTGATTTGCCAGCCTAGGAGCAGTTGCATTGCATTGTAACAACTACTTAAACTTGTTATTGATACTATTTGAATAGCTTACACAACGAGAAGGAAGATTAAATATTCACGTGTGATCTACTCGTTTCAACGTACTCAAAATATGCAGTATTTCTCTTGACCATGATAACACCAGCAATACCCGATAACATTTGAGTTGACTTTAACGACATCAACATCTTCCCCATCCTCCCCTCAAAAACAAATCACCGCTGTTACAAAAATTGCTTGTCCCCAATTTCGGTGCTAAGAATTTTTTATGCTTTCTTTTCATCTTCCTTGTGCACACATTCCAACAAGCTATCAGTCAATTCTTTCCTATCCAAATTCTTCCCAATGAATACAAACTTATTCTCTCGTGTCTCTCCCTCCTTCCATGGTTTTTGCGCAGGTCCAAAGTTGATTTGTTCATGAACTCCCTGAAACACAAACTTGGTGTCCCCCTGTCCATGAAAACTCAGCAGTCCCTTGGTACGGTACAGATCCGCAGCACGCTCCCTCAACAAATCCATCATGAACATATTGAAATATTGCGCGTTCAAATTTCCCTGAAACTTGATTCCAACACTCTGAACAAGCTCAAGATTGTGAATCTTCTTCTCCGACTCCTCATCGAAGAATCCAGGATCATAATCAAGAATACTCTCCATATTGAACGAGTTCAACCCTAAAATCTTCTCCAGAGGTGCACGGCTCTTCTCCGTCTCAATCACGGTAGCAAACTTATTAATCGTCCTAAGCCGATCCTCCAAAGCCTTCTTCTCCTCGGGCGTCACCAAATCAATCTTATTCAAAAGAATCTTATCCGCAAACGCCACCTGCTGCAAAGCCTCATTGACCGATCCATCCGGCTTTTTCTCATCCAAATGCCCTCCCAAATGCTTACAATCCGCCAAACACACAATACTATCGATACGGTAACTATCACTCATCTTGGGATTTGTTTGGATGGTGTAAACAATGGGTGCGGGGTCGGCGAGGCCGGTCGTTTCGAGGAGGATGGCGTCAAAGTCTTTTCGGCGGGAGGCGAGTTGGCCGAGGGTGCGGACGAGATCGCCGCGGACGGAGCAGCAGACGCAGCCGTTGTCCATGGTGATGAGATCCTCGGGGGCGTCGAGTGATTCGGCCACTGGGGGGAGAGAGAGGAAGGGCTGTTATTAGGACATATTCAAAATAAGATCATGAGACGTGTGCTATTTACTCGGAATATAAGAACACGCACCTAATCCGTCGTCAATGGCAACCTCGCCAAATTCATTTTCCAACACGCAAATCTTCCATTTGTTTTGCTCTTTTAGAATGTAGTTGACAAGAGTCGTTTTACCGGCTCCAAGGAAACCTGTGATAACCGTGATGGGGGTGAGGTCTGAGGTTCCTTCGGTCGCTTCGGTCGCCATGATGAAGGTTGATGTGGAAGGCTGTGGAAGGGATGAGGAGGGTTGAGGATTATGGAAGATCTTTTTCCTTCTTCTACGATCCGCGTTTTTGGAATGCTACCCCAGCATGAACAGACAGACCGAGGGATATCCTGAAACTCCCCAAGGGAGGAAACTTATTGTCTTTTACTTACTTCCATTTACCTCTCTGGCGGGGACAACTTAATAATAATTTCAGCATCCCTATCAAATCTCTAGGGGCCAAATATTCCCCCTAGTGAATCCCCACACAGTAATAACTACCAATAACAAAAGTTAGGGTTAGGTTTAGGGTTAGGATTGACGGAATTTATCAACTGAAGATGAAGATCGAGATGTGACTCTGTGTTTGTTGGCATCGTCAACTTCGGGGTCTGTATTTACACTACTAATGATGATAAGAGATAATAATAGTGTTAAACTCCACCTGACCTATTTAGCCCCGGAGAGAACAGGAGAGAAGGACAAACAAAATTGGAAAGACCTAAAAACGCCATGAGATAAACCAATGGGGTTATAACCTATTTGCCGTTTGCCGTTCCTTCATAGTCGACAAACAATTGAATCACCGAGCATTTGGATGGCCAAATCTAAAGCTGACCGCAATCGCAACGACGATGGCCATCGTATGGCTCGGCGTGAAGAATCGAAGGATGAACAAAGGCCAGCGGTGAAAGACGACTGTAACAGTCCGGCGATGAAAGGTGGTGTTTGCAGTCAACACTCTATGGCAGCTATCCAAAAAGCAGCGGTATATGATGTTCTACGCAAGTGGAGTAGCGAATCTCACTGCAAATTGTCTGGATTCGATGATTCTGTAGGTCATTGTTTTTCGCTCGGATTGGACATAAATCAAATTGCCCATCATGTTCGAGTGGAGGCATGAGGCATATCCTCATCTTGAAATATGTTCCCGTCAGGAGTGAAGATGATCAACTACAACGAGTTAGGGGTGTTGTACGAAAGGTCAGATACAGGTCACGGATTTTACGTTCGAGGGTGTCAGGAGAACCAGTCGTTCAGCGCACATATGACGAGGCGGAGGCTATTTTCACAGATTTGTCGAAACATCTTATTATTATTATTATTTCTGCACATAGATATAAGTGGCGTGGAGCGTGGATCCCACGGGCGGCTGCGTGCCCTCTAATCTATCCTCTGGAACATTTTGACTGCTACCACCATTGTCTTGTTTGCAGTAGAGGACACGATCAAAAGCGTCGTCCACTTCCATCATTGATGCAAAAATAATTGCCTCGCCCATGGGTCGGCAATGATGCCCGCGGCCTCATTAGCAGCCCTAAGTGTGGCAAGAGCGGCCACTGTACCAGGGTTCGGCATGGTGGGTGTAGGCATAATGTAGCTCTATTGGGTTGGGGGGGGGCAGCCGGTAATAATGCTGGATTTGTTTGTAATGGGAGGCGGGATCAAGCCGGCTTGAATATGAATCATGCAGNCAACAGCAGCGCAACAGCAACGACAGCAACATCAGCAGCACGAATCCAACAAACAGTCCGTACCACGCAAAGCATTTACTTGGTGGGAGATGGCTTTATCCCATTTGCCGTTGCCATGTCATCTTAATTGAAAGAACGCAGTCTCTAATATGGGCAAGTCTAAAGCTGACCGCAATCGCAACGACGATGGTCATCATCCTGTGGCTCGTCATGAAAAATCGAAGGATGAACAAAGACCGGCGGTGAAAGATATAAAGAAAAGCCCCAAAATAAAGGGAGATGAAAGCCATGATAAATCTTCGTCTAACCAATATTCCAATGCGAAACAAGCGACAGATATTTCACAACCAAGCTCGAGAATATTAGAATCAAATACGAACCAACACCCATTCTTTTACTATCAGAATCAAACCAACTCCCAATCACACTACTTTTCACTCCATTCCAATCCCAACAACCATAATAATGATTCCACACTGTACAGAAATTATGGGACTACTTTAACAGTCATCATTGTATTACACCTCATCTATTTCTATCAATGGAACACGAGACGGTCACGGCAGCATGTATGCACAAGCTACGAACAATTAGTGGAAAAGAAACAATTTTATAGAGCACTCGTTGCGATTGCGAGTCATCCACCCGTGGATGGGGGCGAGAGGGATACTACTGCACAACATGGAATGGTGGAGGGAGGAGAAATAAATAGTAGTGGTGCTTCTCTACAAAATGCAAGGACGTTTCTTGAGTTATATGTCAGTTTCAGATTGTGCGACAGAATTTCAGACGGAATTTCACCAATAATCCAAAGAATTCTCCCCTTCTTTACTCTGATTCGGCAACGAATTCTCCATCCATTAATCTATGGAAGTTTGTCAGGCCTGCCGTTGTTGACTTTTGCATCACACATTCTCTGGCAGTGTCGTGCATTGGAAGAACTCTATGACGTTCACGGCGGCGAACTTATACTTGGTGTATCAGGCAATGATGTGAACGTGACACAATTTTCTGGAATTGGGACCGCTGCTACAAAAATACAAATTGCCGGAGACGCTTACGACACCATTGACAAACATGTATCGTCATCCGGTGATGGATACACCTACTTCCGGGTCCTCGTGGCACTTGCCCTCACATCCATGCTTTTAGAGTTGAGCCTACTACGATCCATACTGAAACAACTTGAACGAACAATGAATTTTGATGGATATACGACTACTCCACACCAATTACTGAGCCAGCGTGCCATGTGCTCCATTGCTTCCCTGACGACAGCGTTATTGGGGGTGTATGATTCACATTTTCCATATGCTCCTCCTCCAGTGCTGCCGTTTGTTCATGTATCATCTTCGGGATTCAGCTTGATTTATTCAGTGCTGATTTTGACCATTTTGACTCATAGGATTCATCCGGTTACATCCATCATTAGTGGGTTGTTGAGTGGATCACTGTGGTCGTTGGGATTTACTTCGTTCCTTGGAACGAGGTATTGGGGAAACATTATGCTTTTTTGCTTGGCATTGGTAATGCTTTTATCATTGAAAGCTCAACCATCCTATTCAATGTATATGGAAATGTTTTGTCCGTGCATTGATTACGTTATGTGGGATAGAGAGGGAGAAATTCCTGATGGAAGTGCTTCTAGCAGCCAAAATGTGTACAGACAAAATAGTACTCGCGGGGGAATCTCACAGACCAACAGCGACGACTTAGAAATGGGCACGCAATTTCAAACACAGAATGGTGGCCATCACGGCGAAGAGCGGTTCCCACTATTATCTTCTCAATCCAGTACAATGAGCGGTGGTAGCAGCAGTGTCATCAGGGGTAGAGTGCCACTGATCAATACAATGGAGTCTGAGGATGGCGCTGGAGACTTGGTTGGGAATAATGAAGAGTCAATGCCCTCTGCATCATCCAGGTTTGGTGCTAGCCTTTCCCGTCGTGCTGGAGGATCAGGTATTCAATGATGAGATTCAATGTTAAGATCGCTTCTGAGTAGTAGGAAACATTTAAACGCTGCTCTGTGACAGTCTGTGACTGGGCAGCTGCTGGATTTGGCAACCTGATAGATTCACTCGGACCCAGGGGATACATCTCACACCAGATCTAGACAAAGTGGCGATGTGCGTTGAACTTCAGTCGATTCATTCTTTGGTGGTGCTGGGTGCTTGGTGGTGCTTTAGCTGCACGACATTAGTATCAATACGTTTTGTGCACTCTTACCTTCGGTAGGAATTGTTTCAACATTGTATGTTGCTGAAGCTTCCTTGCGGTGGTTCTTCATAGACGTAGTAAGGTAAATATATTCATGGAGGTACTGGGGTGGGTGGGTGGGTAGAGCAGTATCCCAAAAGACAATAATTTGACTAATATTTAGGCTTTAGGCGGGGCCCATTTAATCTTTGAATCAGTATCCACCCCCCTTCTCCTCCATTTTTGGCA
>JAZGVS010000105.1:0-21266 GCA_037356235.1 Bacterosira constricta
GCCCTAAAAAGGTGCCGAATAAGCCGAGGCTTTGTGGCCATTGAGCTAACCTATACCTACCTAGTCATGAGAGGGGTGTCAGTTGTCAGTCATTCATCTTGTTTGTGGTAGGCGCGCGGCGGGCGGCGGGCGCGCGCGGCGCGTCGTGTTGAGTCTATCCAGGATGATGTGTTATTGATTCCCAAGTTGAAAGGCCTCGTAAGATCAAAGCCTAGAGATGTATCATAGATCATACGATAGGTAGGTAGGTAGAAGTAGATACGAACCACTAGAGGTACCTACCTACTACCTACAGCATAATATGACTATCGTAGATACCACTACATACCTCATCCAACATCCAATCCAACCAGATCCAACCTATGTATGATTCTATGATCCAACCTACAAACATAAAACATAAACATCCGCCGCCAGCTAGCCGCCAACAACCAACAACTCAACAACCCCCCTCAAGAAGCCAGAAGCCACCAGACCAAACCCATCATCACCATGAGCCAATTATTCAGCCTCCTTCTGTCGGTGACATTAGTCCTTTTAATCATACCCGACTTGGCATTATTCGCCAGTTCCTTCTCGACGGCCTCGTCGGTATGCAGGGTAATGGCATCACGCACCATTCCCATAATCTATAGCGCAAAAACTGATGAAGTAATAGTCTCTAACGCAGACAAGAATGCAACGACTGACGAGAACGACGTCAAGGATAATTCATCAAAAAATAAAGCAGCAATCATATTTTTGCATGGATTAGGAGACTCGCCCGACGGCTGGGCAAGCTTGGCGGAGGTACTGCCGAATCTTAGACCGTCACTTGCGAAATTGGACATTACCTATGTCTTTCCTCCCGCACAAATGGTTGGTATAACTGTTAATGGCGGCGAGAAAATGCCTGGATGGTTTGATGTGTATGACTGGCCAATAGGTGTGGATGCAAAAGATGACCCCAAAGGTCTCGCCATGTCTGTGAAACGGGTCGAAAAAATCGTAACCCAATTGAAAGAAGATGAAGGGATTGACCCATCTAGAGTCGTATTAGGGGGGTTCTCGCAGGGAGGTGCTGTGGCGATGATGGCAGCCTACAATAGAAGGAGAAAGGATGCCATTCCATTCGCAGGATGCATTTGTATGTCAGGCTGGTTACCAATGAAAGATTACTTACATGTGTCAGAAGAGACTGCTTCAGCAACTCCTCTATTTTGGGCGCACGGTCAGTATGATGATAAAATCCTGTTTGAGCAGCAAATGTTTGGAGTGGATAAATTGGAAGGTGTGGGTGTCGATGTGACTGCATGTTCTTATCCTGTCGGGCATGAGTCATCGAACTTTGAGGAGATTGATGACATGGCAAGCTTTTTAGAATCTGTACTTTGCCCACCACCTCAAATTGGCAAGGTCCCCAAATCAGCCCAGGTTGACACTGAGGCTGCTGGCACCGTGCCAGATGATGATGAAACAAATGCCCTTCTCTACTACTTATGTGCCATTGGCATTGATGAATATGATGCGTATGCTGACATGAATGAATCTAGTACATCCACAGCTACTATTCCTTGAGAAAAACAATACTAGCCATGAGAATGCCAGATTGCTACCTGGGAATTCAAATGTCAAGCTATTGCCCTCTAAGAAGCATTTTTCAATATGGCTTTGTCAGCTAATGAAAATTGAGAGCTAAATCAGAGACAGCGCGGACACTCTTCGAAAATACCAAAAACAATACATGGAGCACATGCTTTCTCCATCTTTTGGCTTCGCCCAGCACTGCAGAGATATCCGTATGCACCACACTAAATGAACCGCCATGTAAAATATTGTCAAAATAATCCACAGAAAATGAGTTCAACAAAACCAGGATGCAGTGTAGATTATGTTCCATAATAATTTGTTATTTCCGTGTTTTCTAATTAGAGACATTTGGCAATTAGTGTTTCAATCATCATGATGTGACATCATCTTTTCAAGAACATTTATTTCTCATGCGACAGGGTAGGTTCCAGTTGGCCTTTCATCAAAAAGACGTGGGAGACAGGTGGGGGAGCTGCTTTCAATGTCCACTTCTCCTGCCTGCGAAAATCTCAAGGCTCTGCCTCTAGAGGTAGAAGTATTAGGTGGGTGTAGCAGTGGCGGCAGCGGATGCTGGATATGTTTTATGCCCGATGATGTGTCGCCTGACGCTACTGGGGGTGGATGATTATTTATTAGATTAGGTATCTACAACACACCCCTTTAGCAGGCCTCTTCGTACAATAGAAGTATCTACCATATGTAATGAGAAAGGATTGTCACTTTGCTATTACCATTGCATACTATTGAAACAATTTCTTTTGATCATGAAACAATTTCCTGGACTCCTTGTACAAAAGAATATCATAGTGATGATCTGATCTGATGTTTTTCAGTATTTGCTGGTTGTTCTTGCTACTTCTGTTTTGTTGCCCCATTTCCTTCATTTTTCTGCATTCTTGATTCCAACGTTGTTGTTCGTTGGTGCATCTGTCACTATCAATATTGCTATCACTGTTGCCAATTAATTTTACCAATCGATGCAATGTCTCAGAAGGATTGTCGCATGAGCCAATCACAAACTTCAACTTCAATGCTTGCTTAGCGACATTGTAGTCGCCATGATTGACTTTACGATTCTCCTGATCAATACCAGCCAAATGACGAACAAGCAAGTTATCACTGTTGTTTGAATCATATCCGTTGGTCCCTTCTTTTAGTTTTGTGTATTGTGACAGATAAATATCAATAGGATCATGGAAAATAGTAACGAAAGCTTCCCGATGAAGGTGATCAAAGTCCATTGCAGCTCGATTGAAGTTCGCTGTAAATACCGCAATGGGTTTATCCATAGAAGTTGAGCCATGTTGATTTGGTGTGCCTTGAATTTGCGGTGGATTTGTTTCGATTGGGTACAGGTTATATAATCCAGTTTCATCCATTTGCGACTTGAATATTGCTCGCACGAAACAATCTGACACGACTGTCATCAAATGTGTCACTAGTAATTCATTCCCTGATGCCCCTGAGAGCTCCAAGTAAGGCTCCCAGAATGCAATTCGTGATGCGGAGGCTTCAAGTGCAGCATCATCGACATTCATTAAGTGTTCTTGCAATATCATATTGTTCGCCATTGGCTTATATCCGATACCCCCATTGACTTTATCTTCGATCGCATTGTTTTTTGCAACAGTTGTCTGCAGCCGTTGTGTGTTATTATTCGCGTCGATAGCAAACCATGAAAGTCCGACCAATATCATAAATGCAGCAAGAAATAATATCAATAACAATTGGATAAATCGCGAAGATGAACACGAAAATGTATGTTTATGCTGCCCCCTATTGCCATTTCTTGCGATAGGCGTCGCCGTAGACGAGCTAACAGAAACACTCTCCTCATATCCATGATAAGATTCTGAATGGTAGTTCAGAATTTTTCCAGCTGGGGAATAAAGAAAACGCATATTAACGATTGCGGGGGATTTAGTGTAGACGCTATCAAAACGAAGTCGTGGCAGAGAATCAGAGAATATCATTAACACTCACTGCCCGAAACAAGAAGAGGTTCAAAGTCAACCGCATCGGTGTCAAATTCTAGGATGTTGATGTCATCTATGCAGCCCGAGCTGGACGCTTGTGAGATATCGCAACTGATTCCGCCCAAAGTTTCTTCTTGTTTAGATTCATGGCTTGATAACAGTGACATGGTTGGTGTGTTGGTGGCGAGGTTTTTGTTGGTGGCGTGGATGGCATGGGTGGAACATGAACCCATTGTGCAGATTATGATGATGCCAGCGCCCGCCATCCCGCCATGGCTGGGCGGGCGGGATGGGCCATGGTCGTAAGTCGTAATAGGTCGTAATGATGTGACATGTGAGATGTTGTGACATCTGATGTGAGAAGACCTGTGACATCATAAAAGATCCTACGTAGCTATTCAACCTCTTCAGCCTCACAGCTTCCCCATCCCAGTTCATCTCTTGCTCATTTTGTACTTCTACTTTCATTTTTATGGTGCGGGGAGTGTAGTGGTACTGCTTCCACCATTGATAAGCAGGTCACTTAATATCTATTAATTATATAGATTAATATCAGACATGGCAATGCTCACTGTGTCCTTCGTACAGTCAGGAAGACTGGGCAGTGGTAAGCAATGAAACATCACTGATCATTCTTTGCAAGAAATATTACATCTTCATCAGTTCCTTTTGCTCGCCATGCTTCCTCAAATATCGATGGTAGAACGAATTCCACCTGTTTCCAACTGCCTGGATTTTTCACAACCATGCAAAAGTTATGTTGGGTGTTACATTCCTCAGGTGAATTTATTTGTGCATAATCAACATCCTTCTCATCCGTACTAATTCCACAAAGAACTACATAGTGCCCTGAGTAAGAGCTGGTATGGATCGGATCGTTTCTCAAAATTCTGTTGTCCAATAAAACAATAGCCACAACACCCTTTCTAGATACAACCTCTACTAGCACTTCTAAACTGAGATGCGATGTTTCAAGTAGAGGCAAATTTTGTTTTTGTGCAATATCAAATAGATTTTTGACACGTAGCTCATCCAAAGAAAAAGAATCTTTGTAGTATCCTAGATTGTTGTATGATTCGTCAACTCCAAATTTCGTAGAGCAAAAGAGGTATGACATGGAAGAAGATGGCGGGAATGTAGAAGAGCTCAGTTGATGTGGACAATTATTGTGTTGTTGGCAGTCAAGTGAGCATTCTCCCTCGCAGTTCTCATGTACAGTGTCAATATTGTTGTTGATATTTGCAGTACCATGCAGAATATGTTCCAAAAGTGCCACCAAGTCAATCGTCCAAATGGATTCTGTCGCGACAAACTCTATCATCCAACTCTTTTCAATGTGCCCTACATCTGCTGATTTTCTCAATGAATTGATCTCTCCATTGTTGTCCCTGGTTTGTTGCCGATCCTCGATATTGTTTTGTCTTGACCACTGAAGAATCATTTTCACACACGCCAACCCTAATTTTTCACAAGAGACGCACAGACAAGATTATACCTGAGCGAGAGCCTGAGACATGATGTTGGTGCCCAAATATATTGACTAAATGCATGGGTCTTACAAGTATTTATGATACTCACCACAATCCCATGTTTCACTTTGGCGTATGTGAGTAATTTCTCTCTCCTCAGAGAACGAACAAGCTTGATCGGGGCCCCGTTTTCCCAACCGATCCAGAATTTCTTTACTCATCATTTCATCATCATCATCTGTTGTGATCATCATCTGTTTGTTGCGGCTGAAATCATTGTTGTCGGACGAAGCAGCATTATGTGACTCTTCTCGCGATGATGTTTCGCATTCCAAAAATTCTGCCTCTCCGCGAAAGGCGTTTATGAAACGCTGCATGATACGCGATGAATAATACGGCAATGAAAGGAGGTATGTAAACAGCGAATGAAGAATGAAATGATACAATGATCACCGCGTTCTTCGTTTCTGAAAAAGCAGCGCAGGCACATCATGGGTACCATACATAAGTACAGATAGGTACATCCTAAGCGAGTTCCCGCCATCGTAGATACGAATCCCTAAGTAGAACGCCTCATCATCTAACGGCAACGGCACACGCCACAATGCGCCCCCCACAGCCACACGCAGCGCCGCCCTCCATGCATCCACCAACCTCCACCGCACAAGCACAACACAACACATAAAACCATGGGTATCAATCTTGCAATGCAATGATAGGTAACGTTCTTGCATTAATCTAAACTAACCCTCCTTCTAAAGAGAAATAACGGCGTCTCCATTTACTTATTGATGCTCAACTGCTCAATATATTTCGCAAGAGACAACGCAGAGTCATCGGGTCAACACATAATTTATTTCAGCTTCTGATCCCAGCCCAACTCAACGCTCAACGGGCTGTCATCCTATAAGACAACACTACCTCATTCTCAGCCTGACCATGTTTGGCAGATCTCTCTCTTCCATTATCTCACCAAGATATCGATTGGCAATATCAAATAATCCAATCATCATGAACAACGTACGCATACACAACGAATTATTACTATCCACCGAATTAATATTTCGCAGTAGGCTCACATGGTTCTTAATATTTGGACCCATTGCACTGGTTGGAAAAACGGGAATATTCGGTGAATCAGTCTGCTTCATATTGGCAGGCTTGACGTTAATCCCCTTGGCTGAAAGATTATCCTTTGTAACGGAAGAGGTGGCGAGTCATACCAATCAGACTATTGGTGCACTTTTGAATGCCACCTTTGGCAATGCTCCTGAACTATTAATTTCCGCTGCTGCATTGCAGGAGGGTTACTACCGCGTCGTGCAACTCACACTGCTGGGATCCATGCTGACTAATTTACTGTTTGTGTTTGGGTTGTCATGCTTGGTGGGGGGGTTTCGATTCCAAGTACAGGAGTTGAGAATTGTGAGTGGGAATGCGAGTATTGGTATGCTCATGTTGGCGGTAGCAGGTTTAGCATTGCCAGCAGCTTTGATGTTGAGTGATGAGATGATAACAGGGTCTGATGAGAAAGAGTACGTGGACAAAAATGGAGATGGCGTGAGCGATTTTAGTGACGGACCAACTGAGTCAATGGTTGGATTTTCGAGGTTTAATGCCCTCATAATGGTAATTGGATATTTGTTGTATCTATTGTTCCAGCTGGGGTCGCATAACGAGGAGTTTGAAGACTTGGAGGAGGATGAAGAGGGAGGTGAGGCAATTATGAATGGAACCAACAATAGAAATGACGGAGAGGAGGGTCAACCGTTGCAGAGAAACGCCCCAAAGACGAAGAAGAAAGCCCAGAAAAACAAGTTCTGCCACCGTTTGTTCAGGGGCAACAGAGGGGAAAGTGATGACGGTGGCAATGAAAGAGGTATTTATCGGCACTTGTCGAGATTGGCCTCTGTAAGGGAAACGGAAATGCCGCCTCAGGCTCAAGAGAACAACGAAATTGAAGCATCACCTATGTCGGGGAGCAAGTCATTACCTGACTATGAAATGGATGAACCTGGCACTGAGGGTCACACTGATCTCGCCCAAAGCCGATCAGAAGATCTTGGAGTGAACGAAAATGGTAGAGATCTTGAAGAAGCTGACACGGTTCACACGAGTAATGTAAGCAGTCGAAGACGGACAGGGTTGCTCACGAAAAAGGAACAAGATACCAAACAATCACCAACGAGGGAACAAAAGGACGACAGACGAGGGTTACAGTCATCACGGAAAGCTTCAAATGGTCGTGGGACTACTTCAAATAAAAGTCATTGCTCCGATGGGTCGGAAGAGGAAGAGCCTTATATCATGTCAGTAGACATCATTCCAGCAGGCGAAAATGACGAAGAAGAAGGTGAATTTTGTGTGTCTGAACTGTATTGACACACCCATGTGACTGTTTGATACTTATTTTTCAACTGCCCATCATTCCAAAACATCATGATTAGTCCACATGTCTTTCCGAGCGGGATTATTCTGGCTATTCATCATAACATTGAGCATCTCTGCCATGAGTGATATACTAGTCGACACCATAGATGGATTTGCCTATCGAATGCACATCAGTGAAGTGTTCACTTCACTGGTGATTCTTCCTTACTTCTCAAACATTGCAGAACAAGTTTCGGCGTTAATTTTTGCCTACAGAAATGAAATGGACTTGTGTGTTGGAATCACAGTTGGGAGTGCAGTTCAGATCGCACTGTTCGTTCTCCCAGGGAGCGTTCTTATCGGATGGGTCATGGATCGCAGCATGTCATTGTACTTCAGAGGGTTTGAGACATGCTGTTTAATATTCAGTGTTGTTTCTGTGGCGGCGGTTTTACAAGGAGGGACAACCAATTGGCTTGTTGGGGCATACTTGCTGGGTGTTTATTTCATGATCGCAGCGGGCTTTTGGTTTCATGAATTGGAAAACCTGACGGTCGACGGGGAGTTACTCAACCTCCATAATCATACAAATTAATCTATCTTATGATGAGCATAATTGTTGTGAAATAATTGTGTTGATAATATCTAGTACAATAGAGGCGCATAGCCATCGCCAACAGCTTCCAGTTTTGCCAGCCAACTGCAGGCACACAAATAATGGCTCTTGCGAAAGAAACGGTCATAATAAGGAAGGACCCTCCTCCAAAAGAAGATTACTTAAATGTGTGCATCACCATGCGCTTTGGGCTTCGCTGCAGGAACCTTGCCACTCCATTCTCCCTTTTCCTTCACAAGTGCCTCCAGACCCGCAAGTTGAGATTCGAGAAAGCGGGAATGCTCATCCATGCGTTCCCTCATGCGGATGAGGTGATCAACCTTGCCTCTTTTGGAGTAATCCTTTGAAGCAGACAGGTAGCAAAGGGAGAAACATGTAGGTGAGATTAAATCGCTGTAGCAAAACCAACAATGGAACAGTATGAATGGGCAAACGTACCATCAACACATCGAAATACTTTTGCTCAAGAACGCCCGTCCCAAATTTCCTCGACATTTGCATACATTCCCGTGCCCCCGGCTTCCTCCGTGGTTCCTTCCTCGACGATCCCGGCGTTCGTCCCCCGCCTGCGGCAATGGCACTCTTGGCTGCTGCTGCAGCACTGCGTTCAGCTACATACATGCTAGCCTGGGCTATACGACGCGACGAGGCCGAGTCGCCAGCAATACCACCATGCTCATCAGTCCGAGATCGTTTCATGAGCCCTCCCCCCTGCAGTTCATCGTGGAATACCGTCCGTTGAATCTTTCGTCCACTACGGCTCCGCTCCACGTTCATATCCGTAGTGTCCGTGTACAGATTGGACATCGAAATCTCTGACTGGGCCGGCAACTTTCGTGGAATGGGAGCACTCCCATCCTTGCGTGGACGACCCCTGCCTCGCTTCACCGGTTGTCCAGCGACAGGTGCAACAGAAGCTTGCTGCTGTTGCTGAAGAAGAAGCTGCGCTTGCAGCCTCGCCAAAGTTTCCGCCTTGGGAGGACGTCCTGGCCCTCTCTTCCTCGTGACAATCATCGCTGGCGTGGGAGTCTTGATTTTACCGACGGCAATACCCTGGGCACGCATTTCTGCCTCCTTTGCCTTGCGCTTCTCGTAGGCAGCCTTGCGTTTTTCAGAGGAGACGCGCTTCCTTTCCTCTTCCTGCTCCTTGCGCTCTTTGTAGGCCTGCTTGCGTTTGGCGATGGCCACAGCCTTTTTGGTCTCTTCATCCTTCTTTTTTTCTTCTTCCAACCTCTTCTTTGTCTCTCGTTCCTGCAAGGATGATCATGTGAAAATTTTCAATGGATGTTGTTAGTGAGCTTCATATTCATACAAACTAGTCAAATATATGAAACAATAGCACAAACACACCAGTTTCCTCTGCGCAGCCACCTTCTTCTTCTTTTCATCCTCAATACAAGCCGGACACTCCCACTCCTCATCCGGAATCCTATCCAATCCCAAACAAAACGTATGATACTCTTGATCACACTTATCACAAAGTATTGTCTGCTCTTTTCCAAACTTGTTGAAGCAAAGTCGACACGCGCAGTAGCAGCACAATTTCATTTTGGGAATGTCCAGACAGGCCGAGCAGTCGAAAAGAGAGCCTGGTTTGCGGTTAAGGATTCCGACTCCGCTTATATTGTTGTTTGTTTCTTTTTTGATGAGTGCGCGTTTTGCGTTTTGTTTCTTGCTAGCTCCGCAACCAAGTTTGGTTTGTTTGGAGGGAGGTCTACCGCGTGGTTTGGGTGATGCATTCTCGTCATTCGCAGCGGGGGAGGAAGCAGCAGAAGTCAAGATAGATTCTTCCTTTTTCGGACGGGCTCCTCCCCTCAACAGCACGGGACCATCGTTCTTGGCAGCAACAATCTCACAGCACATCTCAACCCTACCCCTACTCTTGCCAGTAGGAGTAGTATCCCCATCCGGCCTCCAATCCGAAGCAGGACCAGCCAAAGGATCGAAAATGGCAGGTCTTTTCCGCGATCGTTGTACTCTGCCATTATTGGCATAGACAAGCTCGTGTTCACCGCCTAGTTTGAGGGGGGTGGGGACACTCAGTCCTTCGAGCTCGCGGTTGGGCGTGGAGGCGCCAGAGCCCATGGGGGTGGCGGATGATTTTGATGTAGGTGAAGAAACATCGGGTAAGCCCTCTTCCATTTTGACGGGGGATCTCTTTGTTCGACCTCCACCTCTTAATGGCTTGGCATCCTCATCTTCGGAGGCCACCTTGTCATCCACATGGTCACCGGACTTTACTTCATCAACTGTCGGCTCTTGTATGGCCAACGATGGCACTTCCACTGGAACTGCCTCGTCAACTGCATCCTCTTCATTTGTATCAAACACTCCTTCCAAATACCCACTGTCAGCTTCATCCCATTTGTCCACCTGTTCCTTGGCCGTAGCCTCGGCCAAGTCCCCAAGTGCCGCCATGGCTGCTGATTCTTCGTCCTCTTCTGCAGTATTGGCAATGGCTGCATCAGCACTAGTAACATGCATCGTATCATTAGCATCAGCAGTATCAATCATATCATCACGTGTACGCTTCCCCCTTCTAGACTTGCCAGGTGATTTCCCAGTAGACATACTCGACTCCACAGCCACACTCTCAACCTCCGTCGCTGCTACCACAGTCACCCTCGGTGCTTTCCTAGGAATACTCAACCTCATCATCGCCGCCTCCGCACTCGCCGGACTCGGCGTACCCGTCGGAGGCCTCCCCGCCGCCCTCCACTTCCTCGGACAAAAATCGGCATGCACCTTCCTCGTCTTTTCCCCCGTGGCCAATTCCTTTTGGCATTTGATGCAGCCTGCCGCGGCGGCTTGGGCGAGGGATACGGGGTTCTTTGGGGAGATTGGTCGGCGGCCGGTGGAGGATGGTCTGCCTGGTTTGCCGGCGGGTCGCCCGGGTTTATTGGGTTTGGGAGTTTTGGCCGTGGTGGAGGGTGGGCGACCTACTTTTTTGCGGGGTTTGGGAATGTCGGGAGTGGCGGCTGTTGCAGTGGCGGTGGTGTTCCATTCTGGTGGCGACTTTAGCGATGCAATGTTGACATTTTCATCATGCGCCACAGGTTTCTTTGCATCGTGATCAATCTCCATTGTTGCTGCTTTGGATCCTGCTCTTGCTTCTGCTGCGGTTGGCAACGGAGCCTTGTACGCACCCCGATACTTCCTTGGACAATGGTCGGCATGGACCTTTCGAGTCTTTTCACCGGTATCCAATTCCTTTCGGCATTTGATGCAGCCTGCCAATGCGGCTTCTTCCAGGGAGACCATTCTGCCATCTTTTTTACTTTTTGAAGTGGCGGAATCGGATGCTAGAGTTGGCAAAGCAAGCGGTTCATCATCCTCCTCCTCCTCCTCAAATTCATCCTCTTCCTCCTCCTCAAACACATCCTCCTCTTCTTCTTCTTCCTCCTCTTCCTCCAAGCTAGCCACAGCAACCATCGTCGACGCACTGGGAGGCTTACCAACACTCCTCCATTTCCTCGGACAAAAATCATCATGCGTCTTCCTCGTCTTTTCACCCGTTGCCAGTTCCTTTTTGCATTTTCGACATCCCGACTTGGCAGCTTCCGCCACCGAGACTCGTGGCGATGCGCCCGCTGCACCAGCGGAAGCTACTGTAGCAGCACTAGTATCCACGTATATCTTGGCAGCTGGCTTTTTATCCATGTCGTCCTCACTAAACGTTGCCTCCTCTTCCTCCACAATCTCCTCTTCCACCACCTCCTTCACAATATCCCCACCACCACGCTCCCTTGCCTCACGAATCTCCCTCCGCATCCTCTCCATCTCCCTCACGGCCTGTCCCGCTTTTCGCCTCTCCTTTCCATCCTTTTTGCCGCCCATGACACCCGCTCCCCAGCAGTAGGCGCACTTCCAATCATCTGGTGGTTCTTTGTGGAGTTTCGGTCGAGCGCATTGCACGTGAAAGACGAGGTTGCATGTTGCGCAGCATAGGAGTTCACCGGGTTGATTGCATACTTCGCAAAGATCATTGTGTTGGTCGAAAAAGTCTTGTTCGTTCATGATTGTTTTTGGTTTTGTTTGGGGTGGGGGTTTGGAGGGGGTTGTTTTTGGGGTGGTGGAATCTTTGTTTTTGCGTGGACGGCCTGGTCCTTTTCGTTTGGGAGGTGATGACGCTGCTGCTGCTGCTTCTTTTGGTGGGAGATTGGGTGCCTCTTTTGGATCTGCCTCTGGCTCACTCTCCTCTTGCACTTCTTCCTCCTCCTCCACTTCCTCTTCTTCTTCACTTTCCTCCTCCTCTTCCGAACTAGAACTCTCCTCCTCCTCCTCATCCGCCCTCAAAAACCGCCCCTTATCATCCCTAACATCCACAACCTCTCCACCCTCCTCGCCACTCTGGACACCACTTCCACTACCTCTACCTTCCGCTTCCAGTGCTTCCTCATACTGATCATCCAAAATTTCCAACACGTATCGTAAAAATGCCGTGCACTCGGCACGACCTCGTCGACCCGACCGTCCTCCGCCAATGGTGTGGCGGTGGAGATCCATTGCTTTTACTACGAATTTGCGTCGTTGTTCGTATGTTTTTAGGGCCTTGGTTGGTTTTATCGCGAGTTGATTTTGGTGTTCTGGTTCTTCCTCTTCTATTTCTTTGGGCTGTTCCTCTTTATCCCCCTGCTCCTTCTTCAACTTTAAATTCGCCAGTCCAATGCTACTCTCCACCCTTAACCCCTGCGCCTTATCCAAAGCTTCCTTGCTCATATTCAAAGCGGGAGGCACGGATGCATAATCCTCCTCCTCGTGTCCCATTCGAGAGAGTGATGCGAGGAGGCATCGTGCGCGATCGTCCCAGGCGTCGCGGTTGAATGGTGGCCAGGAGGGGGGGAGGGGTATGCCTCCTGATTCGGGTGTTTTTGGCATGATTTCTGTCGTGCGCAGTGGTTTGTCGGGTTGGAGAGAGTAGAGTGGTGGGGGCTGGGTGGGGGTTTATGGTTTATGATGGGTGCTACAGTACTGGTTACTCTGGCTACTGGAATCCGTCGGCCGCCATCGTCGTCGATGCGGGTGGATTTTCACAGACAAAGGAACAGAATATGGGGTCCTACGTTTAATAGAGAATATGTAGTCTCATTTGGAACGCGGTTTGATGGATTTTATTTTTGTTCTGCCGATGGAAATAATTTTGAGCCCCAAGATTATTCCTTTGTTGGATCGTGTTTGGCGGGAAGAGAGGTAAGGGGCGACGACAGACGGACGATGAGGAGAAAGGAAATGGCGGGAACAGCCCGGCCGACTGACACCCGCGACCCGCGAAAGATCGCTGTGTCGTTTCTCGAAGAAGCAAAAAGCGCAAAGCGCATGCAGCAATGCATTTTTCTTGTCTTCTCACAAAAAATTGAAACGGCTATCAGTAAAAATGAATAATCAAAATAATCAAACCAATGACCGGCCCCTCCTCCGTCGATCAACCCGCTCCACACGGACCGCCCGCCCAATCGATCCCGCATACTGGGAATCCATCGGCTACGGCCAATCAACCGCCATGAACATGGCCAACTTCACCCACTTCGTCTACGCCTGTCAGCAACAGAGAGAAGCTCATTTCACCGTTCCGTTTCATCATCATGGCGATCGATTTGTACCTTTTCATGAGCAATTACTGCCGCATTGGAGAATATTTATGAAGAGTTTGGAAGGGGAGAAGGATGGGGGGGATAACCTTTCGATTTCCAAGGTTCAAATGCCAAGGTATGTTATAGTGTGATGGTGATGATTTGGATACCTCTCTTTTTGTTTTTCTGTTGCTTCTTCTTATTTTCTGCCGCCATCGTTTCTTGCATTGATATTCAGGCAGGTGATGCAACTGATATGTCCGGCAATAATAAGCATGTCTGGTCTACAAATACTGGAATTGGAATGCAATCAGCTAGATTACGATGGGTTTGCCTCCGTGGCGGAGATTTTACGCCATCAAACAACGTTGTCAGTACTATCCCTTCCTGAAAATTCGCTTGATAGTGTGGAGTCTGCTCAACTCTTGTCGTCGGCTATCGAGAGCCATCCGACTCTGGATAAGCTTCGAATGAATGATTGCGGTATTGGAATTAATGCCGAAGTGCTTGCAACCCTGCTGCGTGGCTGTAAAAATATGAGTCTTTTGGATTTGCGTAGGAATGATATTGATTCGAAGGGAGCCAATGCCATTGCCGACTTTATAGCGAGCAACCATAAGGTCGATACCTTGGACCTGGAAGGGAACCATTTGACCGATGAGGATGTCCCTCATTTGGTAGCTGCCGTGAAAAAAAATACTAATCTCACCGTGTTGGATGTGACGGAAAATGATCTAACAGAAAACGGGCGGGTGGAAATGATGAAGGCCGTCTTTGATACCACATCTGCGAACGCAGTGTTGGAATCGAACCACGATTGTCGATTAGTTCTTACTTCGAGCGATAACCATGGACCCATGTTTTTCTTCCTAGGCATGAGAGATGGAGTGCCATTTGAAGAGATTATGCAAACAGTCAATGGCATGCACGAATCAAGAAAGGCAAAAATTGAATATAAAGTCCTTCAGGCGCTTCGTCATACAGGCAACGAAATGGCTAGACCGGTCAACCTGCAATTGTTGAACGATGTTCCTTACAAGTGCATGCCTAGAGTGTTGGAGATTGTCCAAAAGAAGATAGACATTGGTGAACATCTACTTGGTATGAGCGCACCTTTTTTTGTTCCCGCTCATTCTGAAATGAATCGTGCGGATTTGAGTAGAGTGTTTCATATTCTGAAAGGGTGGGAAATGCCACTTTTGTTTGACTATGGGGGCAGTTCTTCCATAAAACCAAAAACGAAAGGAAGGAAGAGAAAAAATGCTACAAGATAATTGATGGACAAGCACGATTTGTGGCGCCTCTTTGCATCTATATGAATGAAACGCTGCCGAAACTGAGCAGTAATGCGCCCGAGCTAAGTCTAACACATGATGTAGATGTACACTATCATATTTCTTTTATGTTCGAATTATCCAACCTCTTCGACCACTTGCCTTAGCCGCTTTGAAAGCACTCTCAACCCTTCTCCTGTCACTCCTGCACTTATTCCCATGATATCACCATAATCACACACAATGTCCACTTCTTCAGCCGCTTGGCGTAACTGGAATAATAGTTCCTCTTTCCGTCCCATTCCAGCGTCTTCTTCTGAAATTAGATCCATTTTATTTGCCAAAATCAACGACGGACGGTTCATGATCTCCCTGCGCCTCCTTCGCATCTCTTCTCCATACTCTCCCTCATCGCCACCCATCTCATTCTCTCCAAAGAGGCCACTGCTGCCGTATTCTCTCAGTTCTTTTCCAAGAATCCTCAAATCATGCACAGGATCTCTTCCATCCACGCCAGCGACATCAACCATGTATACCAACGCCTTCGTCCTTTCGATATGTCTCAAAAACTCAATCCCTCTCCCTCTGCCCTCTGCAGCACCATCAATCAAACCAGGAACATCAGCCATGACTATACTGTGTCCATCCCTGTACTGGATACTTCCCACCAAAGGATGCAACGTTGTGAATGGATATGACGCAATTTTTGGACTAGCACGGCTCATGGCCGATAATAAACTAGACTTGCCTGCATTTGGAAAACCCACCAGCCCGACGTCAGCAATCAACTTCAATTCCAGTTGTAGATAGATAGACTCTCCCTTTTCCGGTACCGTCTTTTTCGAAGCATTAGCCTCGAGGCCGGAGAAATGTGGCCGGTTAGCATAGGCTTGATTGCCCACACCCGCTTTTCCTCCTGAGGCAACCAAGAGCGATGCCTTTGGCTGATCAAGATCAGCGACAAACGCAGTTTTGCGTACGTTGGATGCCTCGAAGTCGTACCCAGGATAGGCAGTGGATGCTAGCTGATGTTTGTCCACTTGCATGTCTATTTCGGGTGCACTCCAATGATACATACCATCATCGGAACGCACTTCTTTGTTGACTACTTCTTCATAATCTGTTGGACCACCACGAGGCTTTCGTGCGCGTTTTCGTTGCCTCCTCTTCGATGATTGCACATTTTCAAGGTAGGCAGCAAAATCTTCTTCCGTTTCGCCATCTTTCTTGCCATTTGCGTCTACTTCTTCTTCGCCATCAGTATCTGTCTCGTCTTCATCAAATTCATCTGAAGATGCCTCTAAACTTTCATCCACTTCATCATCTTCACGTTCGAACATCATTCCACTATTCTTTGCATGATTGTATTGGTTTCCCTCCAAAGACCGAGCTTCTGTCTCAGTAACCCCTTCCCCTTCAACTTTCTCAGCATATATCTCCTCTATTTCCTCCCAATCCAATACTCTGCGCACCACCACCCCACAAGGAATTCTAACGTATGTATGCTGTCCATTCTTACCCTGCATTGCATTTTGTCCCCCCTTACCTCCATCGTGTCCTGTAAAATGGTGACTTTCCATCTTGAGGGAAGATACTGTTGGATCAGTAACCAGATAGACATTTCCACCCTTGCCGCCATGGCCTCCGCAGGGTTTTTTTTTGAACGATCCTATTCTGTGGAAGGAGATACAGCCGCCGCCTCCAGATCCACCACGTGCTTTGAGATGGATGCGATCTACGAATGGCCGTTCTGACATTGGTGGCTTCTTTTTCGTCTTCTTCTGGCTGTTGGGCACGCCACCTGGCATAACTGATATTCTTTGACCAGGTTTGATGTCATCAGTACCTTCTAGGAGGCTGCTGCTTTGATAGGTGGGTTGGGTGGCGCTGAAAGAATGCCATCGGCGTTGTAGATTGTGTACTCTGTGTGCCGTGCCATAGGGTTGCTTGGCTATGGACCTATTGACACTGGCATAGCATCGTGATGATCGGTTTGGTGTCGGCCGTTGCGATAAAAACAATGGCCGTATAGAGGGAGCAAGATACATCTTTCTGCAGGTGTGTCTAGCGCAGGGAGAGAAGGACATGGTTGTTGTTTGCTGTTGCTGATGCTGTTGCCAACTTGTCAACTGCCAACTTAAATTTGTTGCTGTTGCTGTTGCTTTTGTTGTTGTTGGCTGTTGTTGGGTGTGTTTAGGTGTGTTTGGTGGTAGCTCTTCGTTCGTACGATAGAGATAGTGTGTTATCATCATCGGTTATCTAGTTGTTGGATGACGTTGGTTGGTGATGTATGTTCCCGCCAAAATAGTAGAGGTAAATAAACTAAATAAGGTCGCTAAAAGCAGCCCGCTACAATCTAGATACAATCAATCACAGCTCACAGCTCCGCGCTCCGCTAGAAATACATAGCAACTTCATAGGATCATCCAATGGCTTGCAGCGCCTCCTCGCTCAGCCTCCCCATGTACTACCAACACGAGTGCCAGCAGCACCCCGAAGAAGCACCGGAGGAACAAAGCCAAAGCAAAGGCCAAAGCCAAAAATGCGATTGGAATTATGTCATGTCTGAAATTCGCTGATATTTAACCACCGACGAAACGTGTGCCCTTCCCCTTCTTTGCCTCGGGTTCATTGCCATTCCAGCTCTTGTGTGTCTTGCGGTTTCATTTTTGCGCACGTAAATATTCTTTTGTGGCAAACTAGAAGGATTAAGATGGGAATGGCACATCGGCTTGTGTGAAAGAAAATGCCGGAGGGGTGGCAGACGATATCATTCGCAACGAATCAAATATATAGAAAAATGGATGATTCAGGGTATTGTGAATGAATGCTGAGGGCAGTGCAACTAATAATACAGTGGTATACCATTCAGTCTGAAAAATGAGACCTTGCATCTGCCACCTTTTGGTCGAGCAGATTATTGTTTATTAAGAAGTTAACATTCACTATGGAAGTTTAGGCTTCCTATCGTTTTTTATTCCTCTTCTGAGACTTGCCTTTTGACTCACCACCATGTACCATAGCAGCTGCACCAGTCGCCGCACCAGCAAAGAATGGATTCTTCGAGGTGGCAGCTGGATCGAACGCTCCCAAACCAGTTCCCATGTTTGAATAGTAGTCTCCTCCGCCTTTTCCACCGCTCGCATTTGCCTTTTTGTATTGCGGTCCGTTATGATTGTTTCTATCCTTCTCTGCAGCCTGTTGATCGACAGGGACAACTGCCAAGGATTCTGCTTCTTTCTTATCCTTAACCCATCCCATCTTCGTCATCAACTTAATATCTCCCTCTTTCCCCGGTGATGTCCGTTGCCTCTTGCTACCTGAACTTCCAAAGTATCCATCAGGTCCACCGCTGGAAGCAATGACAGCCTCAGCTTCTTCAATGTCATCCTCCTTACACTTCTCAATTTCCTTGTTATTGGCATCTGGAAACTCAAGTGGTTTTGGTACGACCTTCTCCTTACCCGGGCGGCGACGGTTGGCATTGCTCAGCTTGTATATCTCACGCATGCTCTTTGGAATAACCATTTCATCCTCTTCTGGAGCAGCCCCCTGTGAAGTGCTGCCTTCAGCTAAGTTGCCATTGTCAAAGTCAACGTCTTCAGACATAGGCATGGGACGGATCAAATCGATGAGACTGAAACCGTTGCCAAACTTTCCTGATTTGCCACTATCAGTCAATTTTATCATCTCCTTTTGGATCAAATTGGCACTTCGTTGGGCCACCCTGGCATCCTTTTTGATGGCACCGCCACTGTTATTTCCCAAAGCAGCTTGGGTAGTCCCCAGACCATCTGTGGAAGCCCCTCGGCTCGATCTTTTAGCCTCAGAATCATCCTCAATTGCATCAGAATCATTCTCCAATGAAGGGGGAGACATCTCAATACCGTGAGATGAATGGTGTGTTGCAGAATAATCCTTGTTCGCAGTATTGACATCCAAGAACTGTTGGATTCCTTCGTCAGCTTCCGATTCAGACGCTCCAGAAGAACCATTCCCTGCAGAAAATGTTGGAGTCATCCATCCAGCTTGTTTGTAGAGTGCCTCACTGCCAAGGATGGGACTTAGCATCTCGCGGCTACGACTCACTGATGGTGGTGGCGCAGTCGATTTGGCCGGATTTACTTTCTTGCCCCCCGAATCTACAGTCCCCTTGGATTTTTCAGCTGAACTAGATCCGGTGGACACCTTAATCGCATCCAATATCTCTTGACTCCTCCTCATCACCAGTGGCGGCAATGGATTCACCAATCGTTGCAATGCCGCCACTGTCACAGGTCGATTGCTTGCAATCCGCAGTAGTGCCGCATTCGAACACACATAATGTGCGGATTCATCCTCCTGCCTTGCGGTCTTGTCACGCCAATCAAACAGTGCCTTCAAAACAGCCTCCTGCAGCGGTGACATTTCGGACGTGACCCTGCTATTCTTACTAGCATTACGACGACGAGTTTTTCCTCCGTCCATAATGTTCAGATATCCCGATGGACGAAACGGTTCCTTGTCATACCGAATGAGACAAACTTGCTTACTCCTATCCAAAACGGATATGATTGAAACATCCATCAACGAATTCGCATCGAGTTCCAAACGTAGTTGATCATAAATATCCAACAAATACCGTGTATCCGACACGGCATAACTCCTCATATCCTCCGGCAATGGCCTCCTCCTCCAATCACTCAACTGATGCGCTTTATCCGCCTCGACGCCTGCATATTTTCGCAATAAGTATGCCAATCCCGCACTCGCGAATTTGAGCGCCCGCGATGCACGTCCGGTATCGAATAAATTCACAATGTAGCATCCAAAGTCCCGTTGGAGCCATGGAATGTCGGAATCGGCACCATGCATGATCTTAAGAATGTTCGGATTCGCAACTATGGGACCGAGGTGGGCAGAGATAACATGTCGAAGGGAGAGTGCATCGATTAGAAAGTCGTATCCCGTGGAGATATCGGGGGGACTCTTAGATTTTTGTTTGTCAGAAGAAGAGGAAGATTTGGGACGTCGAATACTCAACTGGATCAAACACAAAAATCCCGCAAAGGTACGATGAGAATGCGCCTCCAAATCTAATGCAATTTCCTGTATCTCGCCATTTTCTTGACCATCATTGATACGTTTGACAAGTTGGGCCAAGTCCTCCTCATTGCCAATCCAAACACCATCATCTGTTTTGTTGCACTCGGCAATTTGTTTCGCATCTTTGGATTCAACGTCACTGATATCGAGCTGCCACGGACGATATTCCAATGTTTCGATCTCCTCACGATAGGGATGCTCGTAATGAACCGATGGCGCCACCATATCCGGCGAGTATTTCCTACGCGTCACATCCCTCTTGTTCTCCCCCTCATTCTCCCCACCATTATCAAACCGAGTATCCAACCCATGCCCCTCCTTCGTAAACTCCCCGCCATCCAACTTGGCCTGTTTATTCCCATCATATACAATCACGGGCACGAATGGCTCCATCCTTGAATTCTGAGGCGGCTGCGTGACAAATCCCTGGTAAACATTCTGTGGCCTTTCCATATCCGCCAATCCTTGTATCATGCGACCATACGATCCAGATGCATTGGTACGGGCGCGTTGTGACACGTTGGAAATAGCAGAGAGCGCCTCTTCCTCCCCGCCATTTAGCTTCCGCTGTTCTTGGGAGATATGTGCCGTGACACGATCGTAGAGTGCGTCGCATGCGTCGGCGCATCGTTCCCACAGTTCTGGGTCGTCGAATTCGAATTCGTCAGTGGATGATGATGGAGCACACTCCAACGCTTGACTAAGCAAGGATGACAGTGATTGCTGGGCTTCATTGTTCAACGAGGCGAATTCGGGTAATGACATGCGGAAGGCAAATTCATCGTCGAGGTCGTCGTTATCGGCATAGTCATCGTCGTCGTTGTTATTTTCGCGGGCGATGGGCAGGGCGTTGACGGCGCGGGCACCGAGGGCGAGGGAGGCGAGGAGTTTCGGAAGGGAGGGCTTTTCGGCGCCGGTGGACTCTGTGTCGGAGCCCATTGTTTTGAGGGTATGGGTTACAGGATGGGTTCGTAATAATAATTGATTGGTGTTGGCGGTTGGTGGTTGGTGGTTGGTGGAGGTTGGTGGTGGTGGTTGTGGTGGAGGAGCGGAAGTGGAAATCGGGAAGGATAAAAAGTGCGGATTGTCACGTGACTGAACGTGACTGAGATATTGTCAGATTAAATATCACGCTAGAGATATCGAATATCAATCACGCGTGATGTGCTCTTCAAACCTCTTCAAACGCCCCAACGCAAAACGCAAAACGCAACAACACATCCGTTTTTTCATTTGGCTAGTGTTTTCATTTTTTTGTTAGTGTTTGTTAGTGTTATCTCACTGAAATGGATTGATAAGTACATTAGATCCTCTTACTGATTAATTTACTTTCCATT
>JAZGVS010000106.1:0-21350 GCA_037356235.1 Bacterosira constricta
CCCCAAAAATCAATCCAACCAAATTAAACAAATTGACCACTCTTCGAACCACAATCAACATTACATCCATCGTACTCACCATCATCAATGAACAGAACAGCTACAGAAGTCACAAAAAGAAAAATGGTAGTAATGAAGGTACAAAAAGAATGGCAACTGCACTGTGATTACCAATTAAAACAATTATCATCATGGCAAACAACGCTGGTGCTGGAGAACGTATACAGCATGGGGACGTTTTCAGAGATTAAAAACGCAGTTTGGATTTCCCTGCGGTCGATCCTCACTGCAATATACTGCAGTCTGCAGCGGAATTACTGCTAGTTGGTACGATGTAGAGGATGGATTTGTTAGGTACGCTGGGACGGGGATGCCGCGGGATCATCACTTTCAACGGGAGTACATTATGGAACCGCAACAGAAAAATGACGACGAAGACGTAGAAGTAGATTATGAAGGAGGGGGTGACAAGGATAAGAAGGGTGGTGGATTTGTTGGAGGGGGATGTTGTTGGGGATCATTTGATGGTGGCAATTGTTACTTTGCCACGGGAGGATGCTGTTGTTGACAATCGCACTGGTGAACAGCTGCTGCAGGGCAAGGATGAGAGTCATGTTAGTGAGAATCATGGTAATGACAACTCTGCAGTCCAAGCCTCCAAAAAGGTCAAAACAGACGACAGCGACCAATCCGCCCCAAAACCACCTCCAAAATCCACCATCACCATCGTCGCACCCAACCCCACACCACAAACTACAATGAAGTAAAAGACAAGCTGGGCACGGATGATGACAAGGATCACCTATACTAAAGCTATGGTCCCTTGCCTTAGCCACGTGCAGTATGAACAGCAACAACAATTGTAAGTAACAGTGGCGACGTTGATTATGATGGATCACTGTCGCCATCAATTTTGGATGAAATCTTATTGCCGTCAATATCAAATTAAAGACACTGAACGTCGCAAGGAATTTATCTCAGCAGAAGCCTTACGCAATGAAGTCAATCCACGGCAAACTGCATTAGAGAGAACAAACAATTCACGCGAGGAGGGGTTGGATGGCGAGGCAATTTGGCTGGAGGAGGAGGCAGAGTTGTACTAAGATTTACAAGCACAGATGTGACCCAGGATGAAGGACCGTACGATAGGTATTTGGATAGAGATGAGTGGTATGAACGCGAGGCACACGCTCGAATTAAGCGGATGGATAAATTGAAGTTTGGTACTTTGTTGGATGGATTTGATTTGCCATGACCAGTAATGAATTGTATAGGTTACCACCGGAAGAAGCGTGATTGTTGCTTTCCCCCCAAACAATGTCTGCTAGAGAGTGGCGTGAAAATGTTACCAGTTCGCGGCAAGAAAAGTCCGCGCGCGGCGAGTTTTTTCTCACAGCGGGGCTAAAGCAGGGGTATTTCGGGGGGAAACCAATAATCGCGCTTCTTCCTGGGTTACCATATACAGAAATCAGACGCTAGATCTTTTTATCTTTTTCATGTGAATGAAATATAGATCTAGAGGTGCAAAAAGATGCAAAATTAATCCATGTGCGTGCATAAGATTTGTTTGTTTGTATCGTATACAAAGACGGATTGAATTCTCCTTGAAGTAGATATGTACTTAGGAAGATAAATTATTTGTTTCACTTGGGCTTAATTTAATCACATGGGCATGCTTGAATAATATTAGCTCACTATCTGATAGCCGTGATTATAGCTGGCTGAATGACATTGATCTGGGTGAGTACATGACATAAGATATTTGTTATTTCATGACAACAACAGCTACGATAGATACAATTTCGTGAGCATATTGATCAAAATACATCAACAATACCACAAAGCTCTTTGCGGAGAAAATACAAACAAAATTAGCCAAAATGCTCAACACGAGAGGGCCATATTGTAGTCTCTCAGATCACCAATCGAGTTTACTTTAACCACCCATGAAAACTCCCAAGGGTCCACCCTCTGGACAAATACATCTTGTCCAAATTCAAAACCGAATAGCCCAATGGCACCGGCCTGATCGTTTCATTGTATTGCAACCATCTGCGGTGCCAACAACTCCTCGAAAGAGACAGCACACGTCAAAATCCACCAAAATGCTGGGTCAGATCGTACACAGCCTCAACCAAATCAATCAGAAAGCGACCACGTTGACAATCTCGGAAAACTCCCAAGGGTCCACCCTAAAAAAAAATAACCTCCTGCAAATTGAAAAATGAATAGCTCAATAGCACCGGCATGATCTCCTTGTTCCAAATACGCATCCAATCCCTCTCAAACCTCTCCAAAGAGACATTATGCATGAAAATCCACCAAAATGCTCAGTCAGATAGCACCCTACATGAGCAATAGCATGCTCCAAATAGATCGCGGAGACACTTGTTTGAAAGCGAAAAGTGAGGCCACGATACACCAGCAATAGTACCACTCCTCTCACCGAAGCAACAAACAAACCCTAGCAATGGAGCAACTCCCATAACTTGAATTTCATTCATTACCTGACTAAACAAACTAACCATCATATCATTTGCCTGCGGCTTCTTCGTCCAGTATTCAGACTCAGAAAAAAGTACTGATAATGTAGCGTTCGTAGTCCATTCCACCTCCACCATTGGCAACATTGTCACGATGCTAACAGTGGGAGACTCTTCCTCCTCGGCTATCGCCTCATCACCATTGTTCCTCAGATATGACTATGGTACAGCGGACTCCGCATCCATTGCTTCGCTCGTAGTCAGACAACAGTCATTGTCATTATTATCATCCTCCTCCTCATCTAAACTTACCATCTGTGCCAATACCACATTACTTTACCCCCATTATGCTTCAAACTTCAGCCGCAGGCGTTACCGTTACTATTCCTCCTGATCATGAAGAAGTGGCTTTAGCCATGGATGAGAAGTGGTGTGTGTGTGGTGCCGTTGCCGCCGTACCAATCACCCACCATCCCCCGCAGCACACCAGCAGTACAAGTACCAATCCCACACCCAACATCAACCATTCCAGTACATGTTCTTCAGGCACAGCCGTCTATTCGTTATACCTGATCAGGAAGTAGACAGCTTGCTGTCGGATGAGAAGAATATGATGATGATCATTTTAATTGGCGATCGCAGTGCAGTTGCCATTCTTTTCGTACCTTCATTACTGCCATTTTTCTTTTCGCGACTTCTGTAGCTGTTCTGTTCATTGATGATGGTGAGTACAATGTATGTAATTTTGATTGTGGTTCGAGGAGTGGTCAATTTGTTTAATTTGGTTGGATTGATTTTTGGGGTGATGGGGCCGTTCTGGAGATGGATTTTGACGGCGTTTTCAGGAAGCTAGCCCCCCTTTTGAGTTGAATTGATTGGCAAAATTGGTTGCCAATGCCAAGGACAAGGAGAGCCACAGCAAGTAAACCCCTTGCCCTTGGCTGCATCATGCATGGCGAGTGGCGAACGACCTTGATCACCTGGCAGTTGCGTTGCGTGTTATCATCCCGTTGCGCATTGCTAGTTTTCTCTCCCAGTTGCTACTAATGCATGCCATTGTTTTGATTTTGATGTTGCCCATTATTTCAACTTCAACGTAATTCTCCCTGGGTACTCACGCTGACATTAGAAGACTTTGCGTGAAGGTAGGAGACTTTGCGTGAAGTTTGTTGAAGACTTAAAAAAAATCTTTACTTTGAAGTAACTAGACCTTTCTTACCAGAATCAGGAGGGGGGTCAAATGAAATCAAAAATTATTTTTCGAGTACTGGGGTAAAATAGGTTCGATCCTAGCAGACCCCGGGGCGGAGTTGCGCTTAGTATGAGTTCCTATGTACAAATCGTAGATCAGAAGGCGTCGGCAAAATTTCAATCACGCGCCATGTCTAGATGTAATGTCATTGAAATTTTTGCCACAAGCCTGCATGGCATGCCAGGATATTCTCGTCTGGAACTGAACGGCAAAATTTCAATCCGCGATTGAAAAAAGTGCTGCCACTCTACCATTTCACTCGAATGGGGCTTGCTCAACAGACTAAGCACTTTTGCATGAACGATCATTAACAACAACAACTCGGACCATCGGTTTTCACTACGATACTCATAAAAGAAAGAGCACAAGACCATAATACATGGCCTGTACCTCAAGATAATAAGTTTATATGAAGCTTTGGTCGCTGGTACTCAACCTTTCATTGCTAACTCAACATAAATCAGACAAATGAAGCTCTGGTCAGCGGTTGTCAGCCTTTCGTTTCTTCGCGCGAGTGCTACTCCAAGCAGCCAGCCAAGTGATGTCCCAAGTTTGTCAGGCAATCCATCATTCATGCCATCATATGAACCAAGCTTGAATCCTAGCCTTGCACCATCTGAAACAGATTGGCCAACGTCAATGCCATCGGAGTCGCCATCGATCAGTGCTGCTCCCAGCAGCCAGCCCTCAATGACACCTTCTGTCTCAAACTGGCCGACGTCACAACCATCATCCCAACCAAGCACACATCCCTCTACGAAGCCTTCGTTGTCTAGTATGCCAAGCTCTCAGCCCTCCGAGAATCCCTCTGTTTCAAACTGGCCAACATCCCAGCCAAGTTCTAGCCTAAGTTTGTCAGGCGATCCATCATCCATACCATCATCAGAGCCAAGCTTGAATCCTAGCCTTGCACCATCTACTTCACAGAATCCAACGAACGTGCCAAGTATTTCAGCACAGCCAAGCATCTCCGCACAGCCATCAAGGACCGGGGACGTAGTTGGTCCAATAGAAACTGAAGGACTGATAATAACGTTAAGTGGGATTGACGCCTTTGAACCAAATGGGGAGGATGCGTGGGAAGAACAAACATCGCAATTTATTGAGTCATTTTTCAATTCTAATGAAAGTGCAGGTGTGTTTGATGTACAAGTGAGCATCGAGGTTTCCAATACTGTTTCATCCAGCGATTCTATGGTCAACCGAAGACGGCGACAACGGTACTTGAAGAATAAGCGAGGACAGATGAGAGAGTTGCAAGGAGACAGTTCCCTTCAAATCACATACAACCAAAATATCACTTACAGAACGGCCGATCCTCAGATGTTCAATGATTCCTTTGTGAGCAGCACACCATTCGAGTCTATGGAGGGTCAAAGCGAATACATGAGCATGCTCCAATCTCTATCGCCTTTTTATGATGATGTTTCGTCTGTAAGTCCTGTTACTATGATCTCTGCGGAGCCTTCGTTTTCTGCAGCGCCATCCTCTGCACCAAGCGTGAGTTCTAGTGATGTACCTAGCGTAAGCAGTGCCCCAAGCATTCCAAAAGAGGGAGCGGTGATCGGCAAAGTCTTCAATGATGTGGATAAGGATGGTATTATCGATTCGAACGAACCAGGCTTGTTTGGTCAGATGATTACCTTGTTTTGTGTGAGGAATGGAATGACAAAGTTCGAGGCCGCTACTGTCAGCGCTACTGACGGCACGTATGCTTTCACTGACGTCAAAGTGGGACTATGTTACATAGAGGTGACACCCTCTGATCCCAGATATGTCTTTAGTCCCAGGAGGCTGTCACCTAATGGCAATACAGTCGACGAGAATGGAAAGTCTCTTGTGTTTGAAGTGAAGAACAACGAGGAAAATATTTTAAACGTTGGCTTGCATTTCCCTCCAGCGACCATCCACGGTTCAGTCTTTGATGACCCCAACAAAAATGGAACTCAGGATCCAGGCGAACAAGGAATCAAAGGACAGCTCGTAGAGTTGCTGTGCATGAAAAATGGGAGCTATGCGATCGTCGATGCCACGATCACAGATAAGTTTGGGAGGTATAAGCTTGAGCACGTCCAACCAGGAACATGCCGTATTCGTGTGGTGCCAACTGATGATGACTATACCTTCAGCCCTCCCACTGATGAAAGTGGCAGGACTCCTGAAAAGGTCATCGCTGATGGAGATGAGATCGATTGTTCTGTAGGCTTGCATTTCCCCACACCGGTGGCAGTCTGCAATAAACAAATATGCCCCAACAAAAAAGTAGACCCTGTTTTGGGATATCATGACTGTGGATGGGGAGTTTTCAATGATTGTACTTGCCAGGTGAGTTTGTCAAAAACCAGAATAGTGAGAGTTCTTGTTCTTTTTCACATCTAGCTCACATCGATTGAATGTCTCTATGATATTATTGCAGTGTGATTGCGATCCTGGGCTTTGTTTGTCAGCCGACCAAAAGTGCTATGATGGATGCACGACACATTTGTGAGTAAAACAGAGGGCTGCATATTCAAGCCCTGAGCCTTTTGCAATCACATTGAACTGATAATTGACCCCTCTTTTACATTCTACCACTCTCTACCACAGGGACTTTAACCCGTATGGAGGATGCATACCAGGAGTTGACTGCCCATGGTTTCGAAGCAAACTTGGAGAGTCACATTGTGAAAGCTCTGCCAACTTTGCTGGAATACACGCCATCAGAGAATCTGCAGAATTATGCTGCAAACAACACTTTAGTTATGTCAATTTGAACACTTGTGTCAAGAATAGCAATGCTGACGTGGCAGCGGAGGAGGCAAAGGTTGCACAAGACCTGGCTAGGCCAAAATTTTTCTACCCTGACATGTTTGGCAAGTTAAATTGCGTTTTTGACAGTGATTACGACGATTGGATGCTGGCGGTGAGTTGCTTGGACCTGGTATTCTTGATTAAATTTATTCTATATTTGTGTGATTGAGCATATATTCTCACCTCCACTCTTTATGATACCCCGTATTACGTCGTGCAGAGTCCAGAGAGCTATCTATTTGAAAGTGATGTACAATGCTGTGGAGACTGGTACCCTGCAAAAGACGACTGTCCCCATGTTGAGTCCAAAACGACTCCCAGACAAGTGGATTACAAGCCTAATGCCTCAGAAGGATTCTTTTATCCTCATTTATCTGGTTCCAACTGTCGGTAAGTCTCATTTTCCCTACCATAGCTGTGAATATTGATACTTTATATCCTCAACTCAACTGGATATTCCTGGATTGCTCTGTTTTACACACCAACCCATGTCAACCCCAAATAGATTTGGAAGAAACTACCCAATGTGGATGGCGAATTCTCCAAAGCACTATCTCTACACCAAGCCAGAAGAATGTTGCTCAATATGGTATCCAAGCAGTTCAGATTGCCCAATGAAGGAAGATGACGGTGTCCAGGAAGGATTTTTTTGGATTGTCGACGAGGCATTCTTCCCGAATTGGAAAGGTGACGGGTGTGGTCATGGCAATGACTACCCCGAATGGATGGCGGATCCCACGCAGAGGGATAATCACCTTTTCGAGACTGCCAAGGAATGCTGTGACCTGTGGTTCCCCTCCAATAGTAACAAGTGTCAATCCACCATTGTCGAATCATTTCTTGGTGAGCAAGTGGGTGGGCCTCCGAATTTCAATGGTGGCACATGGTATCCATCGCTGAATGGAAGGTTTCAGTGTATTGATGGCACTCCACCGGCATTCATGACCCAGGAGGGGTACGAGCATCAGTACGTCTTTAATAGTCATGCGGAATGTTGCAAAGCTCATTATTGTGAAGACATTCGGGGCGTAGTGAACTCATAGACAGAATGAGAATGGCATTCTTGCCTTGTTTGCAAAAGCAGGCAGAAGAAACAATTGTATGATAGATAGTATTTATTAGGATTCTTATTTTACAGACATTGTTTGACGTAAATAGGATTTGTACCAATTTTTATTTGCCGCGTGAAAGTTTGGTTAGAATTCTTTGAACTCAAGACGATCATCAGGTATAGAGAGGGCATATCACATATTCGACCTTTCTGTCCAATTCAATCGTGTAATGCCTCAACGAACACGAAGGGCGCTTGAGGATGTTGTTTCGGTTGGGTAGTTTAGTTTGGATAGTGGCTCTTGAATAATTGCTTGTTGACTGTTGACGCACAATGACTTGAATTGTTGTTTTGGGTCAGACTCCTTGATTGTGATGAGTGTTGATTCAAGTCCCTCTGGATGATTCTCATCTTACTGTTGAGGTCACAGCGGCAGCAATGGTATCATCTATTTCTATTGTTGTTCATCATGAATGGTATTGACTTTGTCTTTGTTATTGACTAGCTCAAGGAGAGCACTATTTTCCGCTCTCCTTGATACTACTGCCCTTGTTGTTGCAGCATATAAATATTTATCTGTGCTCAAAGCGTCACTTCCAA
The DNA here is from genome assembly GCA_037356235.1 of Bacterosira constricta. Classification (NCBI taxonomy): domain Eukaryota; phylum Bacillariophyta; class Thalassiosirophyceae; order Thalassiosirales; family Thalassiosiraceae; genus Bacterosira; species Bacterosira constricta. The sequence goes on from JAZGVS010000106.1 coordinate 8,177, forward strand.
TACATCAAACTCAATCTTGTCCTTTTATTTCAATTCTAGAGTTGTGAATTGCCAGCTTTTTGTCTCCAAGCTGGAGAAGAGATAATCTTGCAACTTTTGGTCTTTGCATTTCTCTCCTAGTAAGAAGAGAATGTCAAAAAATCCTTCATCGAAAGGCACTTCAAAATACTATATGAATATTATCAAAATCAATAACACAGTATCTTCTCCCTCTCACCCCCTACAAAAATACCTTTCTAAATATCTACCATGAACATAATATACTCCCTCTCTTTGCTTGCTACAAAAGAATCAAACACCAGCAGCCCACCATGTCCTAAACACGATGCAAAATCGACTGCGGCATTCGATCCCCCGGCAATCCAGCCTTTTGCAAAAAATCCCCCAACTCCATAAAACTTCGGGGACCAACTCCGTAAAATGTACCCTTGAGTGATTTTCTCGATGGTTTCCTTCTCCTCTTTTTTCTCGATCGTGCACCTTCCTCCTCCTCCTCCTCATCATCGTCATCATTGTCGTCACTATCATCATCGTCCGGAGGAGCAACACGCACCAACCACCCCTCATTCTCCATCAAATCCAACGCACTCTCCGTATGTGCAATTGTTAATTTATCCTTGTGATTGCCCTCCATATCCGTGCGTAGATTGATGAGTTCCATGCGGTTCATTCCCCCCGGACACCCTACCGCTGCACCACCGCTATTGCCCGCACCCTCCTCTAACGCCTCGACACCCCGCTCGACTATTTTCTCGAGGGCCAATCGAAAGTACGCCATTTCGTGCGGTCCTCCCTTGGACATTGGGAATGCGTGGGCTTGGGCGATTGCATCGTTGGAGCGGTTGACGATTGCGTGGTATTTCACTAGGGCTGCGCGCTTTCGTCCATTGTTGGAGGATGGTGATGCAGTGTCATTGTTGTCGGGGTTGTAGGTTGGTGGTAAGGCGACAGTACAAACCTCCAAATTAAACGCGGGTACCAAACTGGCATTGATGATACCCAAAACATGATTCAAATCACTGCCCATGTAGCCGTGATCCATATTGTTGCCATTGTTCCCACTGCCCTCGTCATCTTCTTCTTCTTCAACTTCTTTTAGGGATGGAGCAACATCGGCAAATGTTTCTTTTATCGAGGCATACAATTGTTTGGCGTGGTCGTCGGTGAGAACGTGTGCGACGAGGAGGCGTTGGAGGAATAGTTTTTGGGAGTTGGTGAGTGGTGCTATGGGGGTGCCGGCTGCCATATTTTGAGGTGTGGAGTGTGTAGTGTGATTGGTTGGTGTGAGTAAAGGAGGTGGGGGTGTGGATGGATATCAAGTCAATGGTGGATGGTGTGGGTTTGCCGTCGCGGATTTATCATTGATCATTGGCCGTCATTGTCATTGGTGTTGATTGGAAGATCTTTTGTTGCGTCCGTCCCGCCAAAAATACTCGACTGCTTTCGTCGCGCCATTTTGAAATAGAAGTAAAACTAGTGTCACTGGTTACTTCTAGTAGTATTTCTACGTATCATGAATAATGTCATTATTGACGATGAAAAGAGATTCTAGTAAAAAGTTCAGAGACAAAATATTTCATTTTGGGGATTGGCAAACTCACCACAATGAAACAAGCTGAAACTGAAACAACCACAGAAACCAACAGAAACAGAAAGAAACACGCGGGGATGATCGGCGGACCATGATGCACGCATGCAACGGCACTTTGTCAAGTCACCACCATGATGAGTTCATTCGCCAGTAGCTTCAAGGCATCATGCTGTCATCAATATTAAGTTCTTCATAGTATCACTCAATTGTCTACGCCGTATAGTCATCGTCATCATCATCATCAATCATGGGAATCCAAGGACTCCTACGCAACCTCCACCCACTCCTCGTTCCACCCCCATCCCACCACTCCAACAATAACAACAACAACAACTCTACCAACCAACAGACCAAGATCAAACACAACATTCGTCAATTCACCTCCAAATCACTAGCAATCGATGCCTCCTCCTGGCTCCACAAAGCAGCCTACACCTGCGCCCAACACTTAGTCGAAGCCACCGAATCCAAAACACGAAATGCCACCGCAGAAGCCAGCTACTGCAAATACATGCTAAACCGCTGCGACGAACTACTAACCCATGCAAAAATCACCACCATATATCTAGTCTTTGACGGCATTCGCGTCCCATTAAAAAGTGGCACCAATGCCAACCGCGAACAAAAACGCCAAGCGAACATTGCCGAGGCCCGTCGCTTGCAAAACTGTGGTCGGTCGAAGGAAGCTTCGGAAAAGTATCGAAGTTGCGTCAAGGGCAATGAGGAGATGGCACGGGTGGTGGCGGCGGCGGTGGAGGAGCGGTGGGGTGTGGATAAGAGTGGGATGGATGGGGGTGTGAGGGTCAAGTGTGTTTGGAGTCCGTATGAGGCTGATTCGCAGTTGGTCAAGTTGTGTGTGGANTGTGTGTGGATGGGTGGGCTGATGCGGTGGTTACGGAGGTACGTTTTATTTGTGGGTTGTTGCGAGTTGCCCGGTATGATTTGGTGTTGCCATTACTGTCTTTTTGTATAAAAGAGAGCTTGGGTTGCTACAACTGAAAGATCTACCATTCGCATGTTCATCACTGAAAATGTTCAAAATGACATATGACAGTTCACCTTGTCGCCAAAATCATTCTCTTTCATGCATCCATTGGATCAAAACCACGTCCTAATCTTGCTCACCAAGTCATACACTAATTCCCATCATTGTCTCACTCTATCATGACATATGACTCCAGGATTCCGACGTCCTAGTCTACTCCGCCGTAACCCGCAAACCATTTCCAATAATCTACAAACTAGATCGCAAAGATGGATCGTGCGATGTTGTCACCATGGATTGGCTTTTGAATCCCACATTCTTGGCCAATTTGAATGGTAGTGACAGTGGAAAGAGAGGCAGTCGACGAAGGAGGAGACGAGAAAGGGATAGGGATTTGGATTATATTTACAATGATGGTTCGTTAGAGGACGACAGTGATGAGAAGCACAGTGAGAGTAGCGACGGACTCAACGAGAAAAAGACAGAGAGCGATCAAGCTCCCGTGCACTGCTGCGAAGTAGAATATGACGACTTGGGATTTGCACCCATACGCAGAGCACTACCCACACCCACCTCCTCCAATCCAAAAAGGAAAAGCTCGGACAAGGATCCCGCAATACTCACCTACCTCCGATCCTTCGCTTCCAAAGAAGCCTCCCACCCCGGATCGGGCGTGCGTTTGTTCGTACAAGCGTGTGTACTGTCGGGATGCGATTATGTGGCTAATCGCTTGAGCAAGGTGGGTCCCGTGACGGCGTTTCGGTTGGTGAAGGAGGCGAGTCATCGGGATGCTGGGATTTTGTTTGAGAGGGTGTTGAAGAGTTTGCCTAGTGGGAGTGAGCTTGTTGCTGAGGTTGGTGCTAAGAGTTCGGAGGATGACAATTCAAACGATGAGGATGATGATGATTTCCTCTCGCAACCGGACACTGCGCAGAATGCCAAGGAACAATATGAAGAGCTCTTGTCGAAAAGCCAAGCTGTGTTTTATTACCATTTAGCCAAGGAATTGGGTTCTGGTAATATTGTCCCACTGGTTTCCCACAAAAAATCAAGTAGTGAAAATAGCAGTGACGAACAAGAAGAGTCGTCTTTGGATATTGGTGAGAGGTTTCGACCATGCATTGAACGCTTCGAGACAGGCTTGCCATTTGTCGGTTCGGCTGCGGAGGCATTGAAGAATAAACCAGAGCCTCTGCCGGCACTTACCGTTGGTGGCCGGCAACAATGGCGTTCTACTCATCGTCCGGCAGCAATGCCAAAGCATAATAACAATGGTGGCTGGATCTCGACCAACAAGCATAATAACAGTAGTGGTGGTGGACCTTTCCGAAACACCCATCTCAAGCCTGTCAATCAATATAATCGACAGTCAAGAAAGCCTGCTGCTGCGCCATTGCCAAAGGCACCACCGAAAGAAACACCTCTTCAAAAGTACTTTAAGATTCAACAGCAACAACACAAACAAAAAACAACAACAAGCATGAGAATCTTGGGCAATACCAACTTAATGACAAAAGAGAACAAGTCTATTCGTACCAATTTTGATAACAGAAAAGACACGTCCAAAGAAACTTCCCAGCATGACATCTCCTCAGCTACTACTACCAATGATGCACCAGTAACAAAGGAACCAAATCCATTTGCCGATTTTGCCCACGCTGCTGGCTCGACGGAAACTGAAAAGCAGTCCAAAAGAAAGTCACCAATCCCAACATCAAGTGCTACAGGCAAGGCAAGCACGATTAAATCGCTCAAGCCTGGGAGGTTCAGTTCACATTTTTCACCAGTCAAGTTTGATTATGGAGGCTATACTCCACCGCAGGGTAATAATAGTGGGAGGAAGTCAGAACAACGAACGAGTTGTGTTGATGCCAACAATACAACCAAAACAAGCAATGATGCAACAACAAGCAACGTAGCAAGAAGCACTGTAAATATTGCTATTCATGAGCTACTTGACAATGATGACGAAAGCGAGAAACATCTGAAACAACCTCCTACTGCTGCCGAGGTCCTAGATAATGATGCAATTGACAATGCATCGTTTGATTATGGGATAATACCAGAATCTCCTCCAATAAAAGCCCCAACAGCATCATCTGGCACCAGCATTTTGTGCAACTATGACAATGATCATCGAGGACCTCGAAGAGTGTCTACATCTCCTCCAGAACGTTTTAAGAATAAAGACCTAATGCAGCGGGGACACAGCCCGGAGGATGTCATTGACCTCATGGATGACGATGACGATGACATTGATACAAATATCATTGCTGCTGCTGCTGGGACCTCGTCCGTAAATGAGAATAATCCAAACTTGACTCAGCACTCGGCTCCAAAAAAATTCAAGTCGTCTGTCAACAAACAACCATTCAAGAGCCCCTATCCAACCACTGCAAAGATAGCACGGCATACAACATCTTCCAGTGCCCTTTTGGCAGGATTTGCAAGACAAAAAATTACCTCATACTCGTCTTTTACTGCGAGTAGTAGTGGTATTAAGAGAAAATCTAGCTTCTTTCCAACAAAAACGACTAGCAGCCAGAGTCAGAAGAAGTCAAATTCTGCAGCGATGGGCAAGAAGCGGCCAAAGGGCACTCCTTCGTTGAAGAATTATATGGTTGCAACGGAAAAGGATCCATGATATGCAATGCTTCTCTCTCTGCAACCAGCAACTCGTCATTTGCTAATATAATTCAAATCCCTTAATAATAAAGTGGCAATCTTGTCTTTCGCTTACCGTTCGTGTATAAGCCACGGCTAATTATATCATTGTGTGTTTGTGCATTCTAAGAATAAGCGCCCATAAAGACCAACAGTCACAAGACCAGTCGCTTGATCTCGACTCATATTTTCATAACAGTACTAACATAGTAAAACCATTTTATCGACCATGCAGCAACGCGGAGCGGTGATTCTGCGTGGAACTTGAATGAAGGGAGTGCTCTATGGGTGAAATGAATCATGGCATGAGCTTCTCAGATTTGTGCGTGTTTCTCGATGTCAATTCATTGAATTTTCATTTCGCGCATGATTGTAATCCGCCAGAAAATCCAAAGCTTTTCGAACACCAGGCTCCAACTGCTACCGCGATGTCATTAGTTTTCACGTCAAGCGTTCACACTTTGATCTTACACTACGTTGCCCCTAATTTTGGAAATGACGGATTCAATTCAAAATGATCATTGGATTGTGGCTAGCATGACAACTCCTAGAGCCGAGAAATGCGAGGACGGTTACTTTTACTGCGAGTGGAGACTTGAATCGGATAAAGGTTACAAGAACAAGAAAGACGCCATCAAGGAAGCTATTGAAGTGCGGGAGAATGCAGTGCTCTTCGTGGATTGGGGAGACGATGAAACTGAGTTAAGTCTCAGCTGTGATGAATGGGACACTTATATGATGGACCAGAACTATAATGACGATGAGGCGATGACCATCATGGTCATCAAGTACTCTGACTATCGCACAAGGAGTGGACATTAATATTGTGTTTTGGGAGTGGGGCTCAGTGGGGGAATGGAAGCAAATAGCCAAGACACATTGAATAGATTATCATTGTCACATCTTTTTGCAGCTCGAAGACAACATGATCCATCAAGTCTAGATTCTGTTACTGATGCACAAAGTCCGGTGTACATAAGTAGTTATGGTCAATCTAAGCATTGCATTGAATTTTAGATTTGTATTTGCAAGTATAACCTAAACATTTTTTGTTCTTCAGAAGGCAATGCTTGTGTCTGACCCCGTATGTTTCGACAACAGTGATGCATGGCCATCAAGCCGTACTTCTCAGAGAAGTGTCGTCGATAAACTGATACTTTCTCTTGAGCAATGGATACCATTGCACTTGCTGTCAAGTAAAGCCGTTAAAGCTACCTAACTCTAAGACAACTCAAATCCTGCCGCAGCCTCAATGGCATACAAAAGTTTGTCCCTCAACATCTCCTTTGTAGTATACTTGGGAAGTTTCAAAAGATTCATACAAGTGCTCGACGTTGGCAGGCGAATGTTGCCAGTGCCCAATGTCTCCGCGACATCCCTGCCACGATCGTCTTCTCGTAAACGAGTCTGCTGAATACACGGTGCAGGTACCATACTAGCAAATCCCAACAATGGCTGCCTGGAACAGCTCGACATGAATTTAAGAAATTTGCGTTGTTGGCTGGGAGTCATTTCATCGACAACCTCCCATAGCCAATGAACGATTGCTTGCGATGGGTGCAAACCGCCGGAGTATCGCATGACAGACATCATGCCATGTACGTCGATTCCTTTAACAGCGTCATCGCCGCTGATTAGTTTTTGGAGCTCGTATGCTGAGAAGAGACGTACCCATTGGGCAGGGATGATATCTCGGAAACCATGGAGGAAGGCAGAAGTTTGACGAGATCCTTGTCGGTTCATCTTTTGATGTGATACCAGGTGGATGTATTGGATGACATTTTCTTTCGTCGCGGGGATGATGGCTCCTCCGGGCATGAGTTCAATTGTGGCGCTCGTAGAGTCATGCAATTCGAACGTCAGTCCCATATCCTTGATTTGTTGTGCACTCATGTGCCGTAGAGACTTGAGGTTCTTGTAGTATTCGGGATCGAGGTTCTTCAAATCATCAAGGGAGTTTTGCTTTCCGAGGAGCTTGTTCAGAAAGGGCAGACAAAATTGGGGCTCCACCAATATTGATTCTGATTTTTGCAACCAGACATCACACAAGAAAAGATGATTAATGAGATGTGACACCAAAGAAAGATGTCAGCTCCTGTACATAAACATTAGGTGAAAGAGACTCACCGTAAATGGCTTTGCCCAATACCCGCCCGAGAAATTCATAATGGGACAAGATTGCATCATTCCCATCGGAAGCTGTGTTCACCGTTAATGTCTGAAGAGGTGTCACAGAAAAGAAATCTGGATGTGTCTCCAAAACACTATCGTCCTCATCTTCCTCGCCATTCTCTTCTCTAACTGCTTGCGGGAGGAAAGCATCCTTAATCAAGTCATCCAAAAACTCTTTGAACACACCACCACCATCAATTCCGGCCTCTTCCCGACCATGCCTGTTCACGAAGGTCACCTGCACCTTCTTTCGCAGTCTCTTTCCCAAACGATTCAACCGTTGCTTTGAATCACCGTACAACGCATCTCGTCGGATGGTGACTCGCTCTCTCCCAGGTATTCTTCCTGTTTCGTCCTCTTCTTCAAAATTCCTCACCATTCGGCGAAATGATGTGGTTTCATCCTGTGTGAGTAGTTTGTCTGATTCCAGGAGGGTATGGAAAAGGTTCACGCGCCGGCTGAAAGGCATGGCTAAAAAATATAATGCATATCATTATCATAAATGTATATATAACCAATAAGTCACAATTCAGGAAGTGTTTTTGAGATGGGAATGATTATCCGTTGTCACTTACCTTGGGGTATGAAGGTTAGCACACGAGCCATCTTAGGGTCGCGAAATGTGCTTGCAAGGGCATCACCTCCAGCATCATTGGCAGACATGGGAGCTGCTTCGTCTCCATCATCCATGTTGGCGGATTCAACACTGCTGTCGTCCATGGCATCATTACCCCCTGTCAATGTCGTCGCCTGACTATGAATGATGGGATTGGTATCATGCCGGCCCCGAGATGCCAAATGGGGAAACCACCAGCAGTCTTCACTGCAAAATTGGGTAACACGATAAAGGCGGCACCAGCGCTCATACAGAGAATTCCAGAGTTTTGTCCCAGAGAGGAGGAGCCGCGCTCGTTGGAAGCGAAGGGTGGATTCGGGATCGTTCTGTGTATTGGTGATATCTGATGCAAGGACGGGACTAACCCAGTATAGATCATTCAGTATTATTTTGAGCACGATCACGACCTCTTTGGCAATGATAGTTGACCCACCGCACGACGACGGATGATGGCGCTCCAAGAAGTCACTATCATTCACAGCAAGTAGGTTATGCGCGAAGGTGTCACAGAAGGTGGATAATAGTTCACAAGCCAGTGTCAACGTTGATGAACTTGCCATCATTGATTGAGATGTGAGTAATGTCACTTGACCAGATGAACGCTCCCACAGCCTAAAGAGGAACGTATCATGAAATGCTAATTTTGCAAGTAAAGGCGATGCAGCATTACGCCCTGCTTTGATTCCACTGCACGTTGTCATAATGGTGGCAAGGGCGCTGGTATAAGAATCTTGAGCTTCGCTTTGCCAGTTTTGCAAGGGAAGTGATGCCAATAACGGTGATAAGGAAGACAGTGATGTCGGCAAGGATGTCACCGAAAAGAGTAGAGTATTTCCAAGCTGTTGAATCCATTCTCCCTTCCCAATCTTCTCAGCTAAAGACACTAGAAGCATCACTTCTTTGCCGTGGTTTCGAAGCAAACTCCTTAAACGATCAACCGTCACTTTCTTTGCTCTGAGAGCACATGTCTGATACAATGCATCTAATTTTGGCAACGTTTGCAAGTCAGCGCGTGAGAAATTTCCTGTGGAGGTGGTTGAGTTGACATGTGCAGGGCGTTGTTCCTGTTGTTGTTGCGCTGGTGCGTCCTGTTCATCATCACTTTCCTCATCAATGTCTTCGCCATCGTAGACTGCGACAGCAGCCGCAGTGGCCAATACAGTACCACCACCAACAGTCTGCCCACCATTAGCATTCTGTTCCGCAAACCAAGATGCAATATTCTCCCCCTGTGCAGCAAAGCTAACGAGAATTGCCAAATCCTGCTGATGCTGTAGGGTGTATTGGAGAATTGTAGGTATGGCGTAGGTTAGTATTTCCTGATTCTCCAGTGTTTGGTTGTGAGGTTCTTTTGCATGGGAAAGAACTCGGCTCAGAACTAGGAACTCTCGTGATGAGAGTGTATCACGGAGTGCTTCCTGCCAAGGATTGTTGTGCATGGGTGATCCATCACTTGCAGCAACGACTGATTGAGATGGTGCAAGGCATGACATCAAACCAGGGACTTTGCGACCACCACTGCTAGTTTTGTTGCCATTTGACGAGGAAGATGACGCCGAGAGAGCTTTCATGGAAGTGGCAAGAAAATGAATCAGGATTGGACACCAAGACAAAGAGGGTGTTCCATCACTATCAGTCCTCCCACCACTCAATGAGCCTCTTGCATATGTTTCCACTTTCGATAGACAGGAGGCCAACTGCTCATTCATCCATGAAACATCTTCCAAATAACACGACGCAAAAAGAATGGATGCCATCAATGCGAGTCCTTGCTGATACATCAGTGGTTGCATGGACAATGTCACCTGCTGCGGTTGTTGCTGCTTATCCAATGTCGCCAAGTGTAAAATAATGCGACAGCACCATTTCATCAATTTCTGCATCACCACTAATTTGCCATCAATAGTGCTGTCTGTTTCCTTTGCATCGACATCCATTGACGAAACTCCTCCTCCGTCCTCGCCACAATAATTGGCATTATAGAATAACGTGAAATCCCTGAAAGATAGAAATAGATTGATCACCCATCCAGATACAGAAGTAGATGATGGCGAATTTTTGTTTTGAAGGACTTCCATGTAGTAATCGCTAGGCCGATTTGTCAATAAGTTACCATTGCCATTGTCTTTTGCCAAAGCCAAACTGCCACTCTCATTGGGTGAGAATGAAGTTTCTAATAAACAATCCAACAGCTGGACAAGACATTGATTCTCCACTTGAATGGAGCCAACGTCATTGTTTGAGTTGTTTTGGGATAGGGAATGCACAGACTAGCGTAGAAGGATGAGAGTGATGGAAATAATCTTTCTTGCAGCTATTGGGGAGATGTTGGTTGGGCTTTGTTGGCTGCTGCGATGATGCCGTAGAACATTTTCTAATTGTAATAAATCTAGACGCAAATACTTTTCCGCCACCTTGTCTTTTTCTCCCCACTTATCTTTTCCGTTAGTCGCGCCAGCAGCAGCAGCAGCGCAATCAACAGTGTGCCGAGATGCAAAGAAGGGAAGAAGGGCGGGACTCATTCGAAATGCCAATAAAGACGCTGCTCTAGATACTCCTCGCTGTCGTTCATCAAGCTGCATACTAGAAATCCCCACGCTATCATTGGACAGACCCTCCACCATACTTTGAAACTGATCATCCAACTCCACAGCAATCCCCATCCGTCCACGACTACCTCGCCAACTCCTCTGGAGACATTTCGCACCATTGAGCTTTGCCTTGGCCTGTGCTCGTGCCAGTCGTTGTTGACGCGCTACATTCAGGTGCGTCTTTCGCGATGATCTGGAAGAGGCGGAGGCGCCGGCGAAATTGATCTCTCGTTTGTTTGTTCGGTGGGATCCGTCGAACATGGTTCGGCTTTTTCTTTGTTTTGGTGATGTTCCTGAAAAAAATGGAAGAGTGATGAACGAATCGAAAGTGAAAGTTGTGCGTAGGCAAACTTTATTGTCTTTGAGAGCTCGTATTTATAATATTAGCGATGGATCAGATGTTGATTTAATTGCGAGCTCGAGAACCATTAAATACCAAAATCGATCTGCTGCTGTCTCTCACAACTCACAACCACTTACAGTTAGTACCCTCCCCACCCTCCCTTCTTACAACTCACAAACAACAACCCCTCAGCAGCATCCCTCCTCCGATCCCATCGACCTCCATCGACGTTGTTGGCCACATCCCGCTCCTCTCTTCCCTCTCATCTACCATCCTCTAGTGCCACTAAAAGCGACCACAATTGAAAAGCAAACAAAAATGGAAAATGACGCCCAATCCTGGCGAAGTCGACGCCCACAGGGGCGGACACGACGACAGAAACGCTCAAGGGGTGGTACAAATAATAATCAGTGCATCGATCAAAATAACAAACGTTCAACGTTTCGTTTTGATGTAGAAATTCCCAATTATTACAATGTTTCAACTGATAATGTTTATCGCATCTCTGAGAGTATGAATGATGATAGTATCAGGACTGGTGGTGATCAGGAGATGGAGGATGTCATCGAGAAGGGGGGTGTTTTGGCAGACACGGGGGACTCTGATGACGTGCATGACGGCACAAAGTATGATCTGCAGACATCAACTGTGAATAATACTGCCGCTGGCGATGAAAAGTCTCCACGAGAAAATCAGCGAGAGCATCAGCCTAAAGTACCATCATCATCCTCTCCAGGACATGAACATGATCTTGACATAAATAAACACATTGAAGAAGACCCACAGTCCAAAACTCACAATCAGTTCATCGCTGCCCTTGAAAAATATGGCTCTTCTTCTGGGGCATGGTTTGATATAGCGTCTGAAATGAAATGGGCAATAGAGGATGTAAAAGTGTATGCTTACTCCTATTTCAAGGCACTGATCCATAGTAGGAACATGACAAATCATGATAGCCTTATTGAGAATAATGGTGATCACAAGAAGATGAGCAATGGTGAACTTTCATCATCCGATAGCAAAGACCAACAATCATGGTCATTCCATGAACTCATTTTACTAGACTCGCTAATGGTGAAGTATTGCAAAGACTTGAGTTGTTTGGATGTAAAACAGAGGAGTAACAATGATGAGAACTCTCGTTCTTTGATTCGACAGAGATCAGTGTGGGAAAAGGTTGCATCCCAATTTCCTGGAAAGACTGCGCACGGTACAAAGAAAGAGGGAATTGCTCGCCTACTGCTGGTTTATGCGAAGAGGAAATAGACTAATTATATTTTATGGCGGATAGCTTTTACTCGTGAGAAGCATTTTGTGCAACCAACATAGCATGCCTTTTTGAAATGTCCGATTACTTCGGGTTTGTGCAAAGAGGGAATAGACTAATGATAGATGGTGACAAGCGATAATAAGGAAAACAGACTGACATTACCGAATCTCAGGATCTTTATTTTGAAGTATCGCATTATCAAGCACAGACCTCAAAAGATCTCCCTTGTCTTCCGCTGCGATATCAATAGCATTTTGCACAATAAACATATATTAGACCCAATATGGGTACTCAACCAATACATGTACTGGATCAAGCAATATACATACTTATTGGTATGGTAGTACCGAATGTTTAGAACGAACGTACCATGGGTGAGATTTTATTCTGACCTGGGCATTGTAGGTACGTATGCATGCTGCACATCATATTGATGGATAGCTCTCTTCAAGACGATCAATATGAGCCGTCATGTTGCCCTTGAAACAATTGGATTGGGGAGCTGTTCAGGGTAGAAGTTGGCTATTTCCTCCCTCTAGGGGAAATGTTTCAACACCTTCGTTTCGTGCCAAGTCAACGTCACCCTCGGCGCCAGACTCAAAATGGGGAAGATGCGATCTCTGGGTTCGATCCTTTGAAGCCAAGGTAAAAGCTGTATGGATAAAATACAAAGCTATTTTGGCCAAAATACAAAGTAAAATACAAATTAGGGCTCTACGTATTCCTACACGTAGAACCATATCAAGTATTGTGACGTCATAAACCTCCACGTGGAATAAGAGATTCAATCTTGATGCCAAGCCGCTCTGTGAAGGTAACAAGCTACTATCTCCTAGCAAACCTCTAGATAAAATAAGATTGGATTTTTTGGATTTTCTGTATTTTTTCTTCCAAAAATGACACAAGTACAATATTGGATATTATCCACAGCTTAAGGCGTCG
>JAZGVS010000107.1:0-21669 GCA_037356235.1 Bacterosira constricta
TAACCGTGATCGAAGCGTCGTACGTCGAAGCGTCGTCAGAGGTCCCGCATGAGGGCAGCACGACAGCCTGGGTCCAAACAACATATGTACGGTAGATACTTCTCACTTCATCCTCCCTCGCTCCATCTTTGTTTGCTCAGCTCTTTGCTCTTTGCCAGTCTTTGCCTCACTTTCTGCAACCATCTCTATCAACCCCACCAGTCACCCCTCCGCTCGCTCCTCATCCTCACTCTTGTCTCTTGTCGTCAATCACGCCACAATGGCAAAAGAAAATAATATAGAGCTACCTATCAACACCGAGCTACTCAATCAAGTGAATGAACAACACTACGCCGTCGTCGATGACTTCCTCCCACAAGAGTTTGCAGACCAACTATTAAGTGATGCCGAACGTCTTCATTCCGATGGCAACTTCCAACAACACTATTTCCAGTTTGGCGGTGTTCTATTGAAGAAGCCGAATGTGAGATGCAATGTCTGGGTATGATGCTTTCTCTTTCAAACGGCTAACTCTCATCCCCATCCATATCCATATGGAATGCCAAAGGTATTTGAATTAGATTTATCCGATAATAGCAAACTGGATACATGTGAATTGGGAAAGTGGAAGGATGTCGTCTGTAACATTGGCCCTTCATTTATCCAACGCATAGACGAACTCGACCAAAATAATACCAATCCAAAACAGCCAAAGTCATCATCTCTTCAAACAAATACTCCACCAGCAATCAAACTTCAGCTAAACACGGGAGGGGGGAGCTTCCCCTGGCACTACGACAATCCGGGACCACCCAACAAACGCATCCTAACATGCGTCATTTATCTAAATCCAAATTGGAAAGTTGGCGACGGTGGAGAAATCGTACTGTGTCCATTCTTATCACAAAGTATTGTCATACCGCCACTTCATCGACGGGCAGTGTTCTTCTACAGTGATCGTATTTTGCATCGGGTACTCCCATCTAACACGAGACGAGTGTGTTTCACCATGTGGTGTAATGGTAGGAATGTCAATTCAAAAGATGACGTTGTACTTTCGAAGAAACATTTGCAATTCTCGAGTTATGATGAAGCACAGGCTTTTTTTGCCAAGTCGCCGATGCAAAGGGTGATTTCGAGGGCGGTGTATGGTGAAGAATATTTGCAGTCGTTGTTAGAGTGCATTGTTAGTAGAAATGACATTGCTACTGGTATTACTGAATGTTGTGTGACACGAGAGGAGAAGGGGAGGGTTATTAAGCAACATGAGGCAAGTGTACTGGGGATTATGAAGAAGCTTCGGCCTTTGATAGACGAATTTCGAAGAAGGAAATATGCCCTTGAGGCTTGAGTAAAAATGTATAATATTGTGCATTTAAGTTTACAAGCGAACTATTGATCGCCCCTTCCGATACCATATGAGGGCTTCGTACTTTCTGATGAACATAAATAGTTCTTCTATAATATTAAGCTTCCAGTACATCTCCTATGCACACTCCTCTCTATTGTGAGATGAGGTGTTCTCTTTTGCATACATGCCTTCATCAACATGGTTCACACTTTTTGACAACACAAAATATACATACACAATGTTTCTTTATTCCTGCAGAGCATCAGCACGACTCAATCTTCCGCCTCGGTTCGATCTTTTTTCTTCATGGCGTTGGGACTCCTGCGGCAAAAATTGAATTGGCTAGTTTGCCGATGGCATCATAATAATGCTTGGTCCAAGTGACTGTCTCTTGGTCTTTATATTGAAATAATATACTTTGTTCAATTTGGTATCCAGCGTGGCTCTCCAATACTTCTTGGTGCCGTCCTTCTTCTTCTTGGAAGCTACATTTTCGTGGGCGTCTCCGCGTGCAACTGGATTACTTCCTTCCAAACCAGAGTGATCCACACTAGAATGATCCTTGGGACTAGCAACACTCTGCTGTCCTGTGCACATGTACTATTGTTAGTACGATCACACTGAAAGGGAAGGCCCTCACATGCAAACATCGTGCTGAGTTCCGACATCGCCGCTATCCTTTCTCTTTGGAAGAAGCTAAATTCAACAGTGCGTGATCATCTGGGAACAATTTCTCTTCGTCTTTCTTCTTCTCGGCATCCAACAGAACATCGTGATCCATTGTACTTGTTCTTTTCCTCTCCCTCCATCTCCTTTTTTATATGTACTCCCTATCTGCTCCCTGTACCATACGTTTGATTTGATTCGACACGGGTCGTTTTGATGAACGGACATCTCACCAAAACTGCACGGCGTGACCTCCTCTATCATCTCTTCATCATGCCCGAATTCGACATGCTTGTGCGTCTTGGTGCTATTCATCTCTTGTGGCTTCTTCTTCTCAAATAATCGAAGTTTGTCAGTGGGTTTGGACTTGGTGACGAGTGAAAACTCGGAAAAGGAAGTTTGAGCACTTGGGGATGAATCGTGTGTCATCTCCTCATTTGATGGAACTTCTTGTGCATCTAACAAGAGGAAGATAATTGCGCACCAACACGAATGCACCGAGTCAAGAATGACATGAATCATAACATCCACAATTACAAGATCAAGATTGTATCGTAGGATATTCTTTCTCATGGTCAGATTTCAATTGAGTTGTTCCTACCAGCACTTCATGTGTGCTGTTCTGCAGTATTTGTATATGTACTGCTTCACTGTATCCAACCACAATTGGATTGCCTAAGTTACTCATCATGTCTGACTATCAATTTTGTTGTCAGCTCGCCTTCGTTCCAGTTATTTGTCCAAGTAATATGGCCCCAGAAGCCCTAAACACAAACAGTTCAATCTTGGGTTGTGCGTAAAGTCGATGTAGCTGGCTCAATTAAGGCTCAGACTACAGTAGCTAGATAATCAAAGAGATAGCAATGAAGTTATTCGTTTGATGTGTTGACAATCATATTTATTGATTATGAATGGATTTGGTGGTGTTGCCGGACCGTGTGGTGGTACGTGGTACGCATAAACCGAGCGCGTAGATAGCCTACTATCACACAATTTAGCAAGTGGCGAACTTGTCACACTTTTAGGCTCAATGTATTGTATCCTGCATAGGAATAATTAATCGTTCCAGTAAAATAACTCTGAACGTACAATACCGCCTACCACAGGCTTCAAACAGTTGAATCTGCATCAGAAGTAATTGTTAATGTTACAAGGTACATAAAAACAACTAGTTAAACAGGGCCCAGACAAGGAGTGTGCGACATGTTTCTTTCTTGCCATGCTAGCTTCCCAAACATTGGGCTAGACAAATTTGACATATCAAAGTATGGAAATGTCACATGTGACTTCATATGTGAACTAGATAATCTAACTATGCATCATTTTCGAATGTATCCAAATATCCAATACTTAGTATGATATGTAACTGTCTGCATTAACAGCTCAATAAAGGCAAACAAGATCTTCTGTCCTCTTTTCTTACTCTCTCTCTTTCAAGATTCAACCTAGTTCACTTTCAATCAAATGGTACAATACGTCCAAATCACCTTCCTCATCTTCTACCAGAATACCGCCGCCGCCGCCGCTGCCACACACAATCTTGCCGCATACATTCTCAGTCTATTTGGAATCGCGATCGTTCACCAGGGAGGATATTGCGTTCTTGCAACAAGCCAATGGCGGAAATGGCAGCAGGAGGACAGGCCGAAGACCAACAGCAAGGGTCGGACAGCCTGGTTTCACTGTAGTGACGAAGTACATTAGGCTCATGAATATCCTGAGATGACCAATGCCCAGAGGGCGGAGATGAAAAATAAATTCGAGAAGAAGAAGAGCGGAAGTACCTTTTGTCAGCTCAGCAAGGAGGTTACGATGGCGGATGTCGCGTGGGATGTCAATTCTCAGGATTCCCCCTTGATTGAGACAGGCGCGGAGGCATCTGAGGAGTCAGACCCCCAATACTCACAGACCACAGGAGTGTCCATGCTGGTGAGTGATGACACGCAAGTTCAACGCAAACACGGCGAAAAAGGCCTTGATCCCATGAAGCTCTATTTGGACAACTTTCCAACGTTCGTGCAGTTTGTGAATCCTGATCTCCTTTCGGACATCTGCCAGGTTGGTACCTACCTCTACGGTCACTGCAATGCTGGTACCACTGACACGAACTGGAAGGGACAGTATGGCGAGATAGAATGCTGGCTCAATGAGCAAGGCATTGCTAACATCCTAAGCATACATGTCCTCAAGAAGCTGAAATAACACATCACGTACGACATCAGCTATGACTTCTGGATCATCACCAAGGACGGCGTTCCCGTCAAGTTCAAGGAGGACAATCAAGGGCTGCCCTACATTGACGCGGGCGAGCACGGAGTGGTATTCGCACCAACTCTCTGTCAGTCCTATGAAGGATTCACTAAGGCCGAGGTGGAGAAGGCTATGCTGTGCCGTGAAGCACCTGGTTTGGTAGGACATCCGTCAGCCCGAGACCCGGAATTTCTGGTAAGCAACAAAGAGATCAAGGACTCACAACAGTTCAGGCCTGGAGCGCTGGTCTGTCTGTCGATTTTCACCCAGCCATCTATTTTCGACAGAATACGGAATCTGGGAATTAAAAAGATCTAATCGTAAACCAATGACATTTCTGGCGCGCTCTAGATATTTCATCTTCGTAGCTAGCAAGAGAATCCAATGTCGAAACATTTGACATCTCACGGACCATGGTATTTTACCCATCCCAGCCACGGAAATCTCATTTTCGGCACCAAGCCATTTTGTAGGACCGGTTCCTTAACAGGACTCAGGGTATAAGGATTTAACTAGCAAAAATAACTAGTGAAAAATTGAGGATTGAACCCACGGACTAAAACATCTAGCATCTTTTACTAGCGTTTGATGGCCGTAGGGCTAGGGTCCAAATAGGCACGATCCAGATTTGAACGTGGCTCCTTCGAATCGAGATTGCACGTTACAACCACTGGACGAGAGCTGTACGTCGAACAAAGAAGAACAATCTAAATATAAATATCTCATATTGATTCCTGGTCTAAACAGAGATGTAGCCAGAGCCTCCACCCCCACCAAAAGTGGCGACGCACACGGTGCCATACCCTGAGTCCTGTTAATAACTTATTCTTGGGCAAACTCCATCTAGCATCTTTTATAAGTGGGTGAACCAGTCCCCATCGGATCAAATCACATCAATTTATAATGACATCTAGCATTATTGTTCATGATGAGAGGACCATCTTGACTGCATTGGAGGCATTGCATGGCCTTGACATTGATGGAGGGCTAGGGGAAGGCTGCATAAGGTGAAGAAGAAATGTCCAAATAATCTCAGTATTCCCGAAGTGCTAGGCACGGACAATGGTAAATTTGCATCTTTGTTTGGGAAAATGTGGAAGAGTCGCTTTCAATCTAATATTAGTTTAGGACAAGGTCTCCATACCTGGTCATATAAAGGATGTATTTGGGTGACAGTTGGATCATCTGATTCAATGGATGGCGACACTCCTGAGGTTGGTCTTCTAATCGAGTGGGGATTGCCGGAAGCCGATACAATAAAAGCCGCCATCCATTCTAAACTTCACGAAGACATCGACAGCAAAGATAATAACACACCTTCACCATCAAAATGTTCAACTGCTGTCCCTCAAGATGAAGATTCTCCCAACAAAAATACACAAAAGGCACAGGAAGATATCCCTATGGCCACACCTTCTCCTCAGTCGACAGAAATGTCCAACTCGAATAAAAGAAAAGCCATCCTCCTTGATGATGCTGAAGAAGGCTCCGCTGACGATATAATGCAAGATTTGGACAAAGACATCCAGGATAGTATTAGTGACAAATTACTCACCCAATTAGAACAGTGCTTATCTACCATCACTGAAATGCCCGATATTAGCCTCCAGAGTATTGCCCAATCCATCCTTGTCCAATGTCTTACTAAATCTTCAACCTCTGGTAGAATAGTCAAAGTGTCATCGATTGACGATCACAATCATATCCGCGCCAATTCGTATTTCAAAATGCCAGCGAGGAGGCAGGTGTGTAATCCTGCATCAAGCAAAGCTTCAAAGAACAGATACGCAAAAGAAAAAGCCAAAATCATAAACATGTTTATAGATGAAATGATGGACACAAATACCGATCATGGGAGAGAAATGACGTACCGTGTTTTGAGGAAAGTGGCTGATGATCGTGAGATGGTAGTTTTGAAGAAGGATAAGGTTGAACTGTCAATTGAGGAGGTCGTTACTATTCGCGATATCGTTGGAGGTGGTACCAATGGTACCTGTAGATTTGCATCTACTTTGAATGCCCTTCGTCCTGACTTGCCTCTTTTTCCAAATTGCCTCAAGGCCAAACTTGTTCAATTTGATGGAGAAGGAAATCTCGAACTCAACACGGTAACACATGCTTTGATCGTTAATAAAGATGCTACCAAGGTGAAGCAATTACCTTTTATGTATCTGCTCAAGCCATGGCAGCTACTGGAGCTAATGACTGAGAAATCAATCACGGATTGTACTTTTGAATTGAGTGAAGATTGGATGAAGGTTTTTTACAAAGACAAAATTGTGATTACTTACAATATTGACAAAGGAGGGGATGATATAACTGTCTCAATTAGGTTACTGAACCGCAAGTCTGGCAATTCTATGAAGGACACATATCCAATTGCAAGTATTGGAGGACCTGTAAGCGAGTGCTATGAAAATGAGAAGCAGACAATTTTTGACAAAGACTGTCCAACTGGTAAAACTCTGCAGGGCTTTGTGAATGATTCTTACTTCTCTCTGAATGTTATCACTTCCCACCAACAGCAGTGTCGAAGTATGATTTTTCAGCCGATACCGGAGCAGGGTGTTTGTGAGAACAGATCAATATCTGTCGATTTAATTGATGATATGGTGTGTGAAGATGACGTTACTTTCAATGATGATGTGTCGGCGAATGGAGGCCCTCCAGAAGTTTGCATTCCACTCAACGAAAATAGGATTTCTGTGCGCTTGATAAAAGGCAAAGAAAATGAGTCATCATGTGTGGGAGTTCAGTTCGTGCTCCATGGTGAAGTGGTGCACACTCAAAGATTTCGCTCACCTTTGACAGGAATGATCATGTCAGACGTAACTCTTCAAATGCATCAGGTCATTGGCATTCCAGCTAATGATGGGAAGCAGCAATTGATTCTCGCAGGAATCCCTAGTTGCGGCTGTATTTGTGCATGCCCCAATTGCACAAGCCAGAGGGAGAACTGGAACCAGCCAAGTGAAAGATTGTGGAAGATAATGGTTGAAAGAAAATTGGAAACCGGCCCTTGTCCTCATAAGGATGCACAAAAAAGAACGGGCAACATGAGTCAAGACAAGAATGCAGAGCGATACAACGAGAGAACGTTCGACGGAAAAATCTTACCTACAAAAGATGGCCTGAAAGAAATCAATATTGCTTGTGCGTCTACAACAAGGCCTCCTCTATTGATTGAACCTCCGCATAAGCAAAGTGGTGAGCCACTTCATGAGTCAGCTAGTATGATTAACCATTTCATGGATAACATCCGCACTCAAATCAGAGGATGGGAAGCAGATGGTGACTTCATGACGGGGATGAGAGGC
The DNA here is from genome assembly GCA_037356235.1 of Bacterosira constricta. Classification (NCBI taxonomy): domain Eukaryota; phylum Bacillariophyta; class Thalassiosirophyceae; order Thalassiosirales; family Thalassiosiraceae; genus Bacterosira; species Bacterosira constricta. Next base: position 7,564 of record JAZGVS010000107.1, read on the forward strand.
ACGGAGATTGAAGTGAAGGAAATGTTAGACAAATTAGCCATCTCAGTTCCCAAGGCCAAAAAAATGATCCACAGAGTTTCAATCTATAATCATACCTCTTCACAACGAGAGCAAGGAGATGCGTAGGGATGTTAGCAAGCTCATGAAGAAGATTTCCAATCTGAAGGATCAGAAGAAGAGTGGAACCGATAGTGAAGGTCCTGTGGATCCTCCAGCGGATGAAGTAGAAGACGGTGATGAAGCAGTTTCAAATGAGATTGAGGACGTTGCAGCAGCAATCATTGATGTTGAAATTGAAAACTTACGTGAACAAGCAGATGCTCTGTGGGAGAGCTGCAAGAAGCATGCGGTGGATACCAACTACGGCCACTACATTCAACTGCAAATTGGACTGATGTCCTTCTACTCTGCCCTATTGAAGTTGCTATCGTCGAAGTCGAAGAGGCCTCATGGCAAGCTGGAGTTTGTATTCAATAATGCCATCGAGCATCTGGGTGGTGGACAGTTCATGGCAGAACACAGTGGGTATGAGCAAACAAATGGGCGAGCATTGGATTCAATTGAAAAAATTACCACCATTTCCAAGGCTTGTGTTGGAGTATATCCAGCCGAAAGTCCACTGCACAGCAAAGTGAAGGAAACTTTTGTATTGTATGAAGACCTGGCGAAGAGTCTGTTTGCGTTGTGCCTGCTGATGAAAAGCCAAAAAACAATCGAGTCAGAAATATTTGATAAGAAACTGCTTGATCTAAAAATATCTTGGGACAAAGCATTCCCTGGCAAGCCCTATTTCAACAAACTGCATTTTGTGATGATGCATCTCCCTGAGTTTGTTGCACGGTTCGGCATTTGTGGCCGGGCATCAGCAGAGAGCCATGAATCTGTCCATACAATGATGGCAAGGGCCAAAAATGCTATGAAAAGGGTGGCGTTAACGAAGCAGAAGTATTGCACTCTATTTTCTTGTTCGACGGTGAATCTGAAGAGAGGTATTGTTGAGAATAAAGCAAAGGTGAAAAAGAAAACAACTTGTAAGAAATGTGGGAAGGGGGCGTATAACTCGACAAAAGCAAACAAGCAACAAGATGAGATATAATTTTCTTCCGCCATTTTCTCTGGCAAAGAGCCGGTCAATGGCGAGGAATTCTTGCTTCTTTTTGGTGGTCAGGGCCAGATCAACATGAAATATAGAGATGCATTTCTGTATGTAAAGGCCGAACGTGTCCCGGACAGTTGGATTGCCAGCTTTATTGAAGCTGAACTATTATCTGAGGTAAAACTGGAACAAACAAGGCATGCAGTACATTAATGATTATTGAGTATTAGAATTAGAATGAATCAGTAATAAACAATTATCAATAATAAGCTCAATGAAACACTCACCTTAGTTGATTATTGTGTAATACTTGATAAAAAAGAAGCAAATAATTTTCGGCATAAGCCCTCCCCCTCAACAAAGATGACCAGTCTCAGCAGGATTTGATCTTATATTCTCAAAGAAGCAGACAATATTTTTATAGTGCCTAGATGTTTTGAAGTGAGGGCAGAAAGACAAGAATTGAGTGAATGATTAATTATAAATTGATATCATACTTTGTTGATATTTACCCATGGTTGATCATTCAGTTGGATTTACCCAGGAAGATTGCATGATGTCTAAGGTGGTTGTGGTCAAGTGTAAGAGAGAGGACGGTAATAAACATAATTGATTCAGTGAAATACAATATTGAATTGATGATGCAATGTATATGCATTTATTGATATTTACCATTGAATCAGTAGAAAAGGGCCTAATTGAATGCACGCTTCACAGATTGGAAGACAAGCTTTCCAAAACGTTGGTGGACTCCGTGGGAGGGCTTGTTATTCGGGGGGGGCGAGAGGTCTCGATATTTCACGACGGATGCAGAAATCACTGTCGTGGCTCGGTACGAGAATTATGCTGAGCTCGATTGCACAAAATGAATATCTATTTGGGTATAGTAGTGTAGATTTTGGATAGTCAAAGTTAGTTAGGGCATTTCTTTAGTATTGCGCTATTTGGCGGTCTTTGTGGCAATTTTGAATGAATCCGCTACATCGTTTTGAGATTGAATTTCTTGCCATTGGCAATATTCCGTGTTGCGTTTCAGAGTTAGGGCTCCAGGAATTGCAACGTTCATTTCGGCATCGGAGGAGATGGTTTCGATGTGTGTGGACGTTCCATGCGCTAGTGTCCCGGGAAGAAGGGGACGCATTCGTGCACAGGCTATCTTACAATCAATTCTACCCCCAAATGTAAGAAAGGCGTTCTCAGGAAGGTCAAAAGAAAGTGAAGAATTGGTAGATGAGTTGTCAATGCTTATCATATCTACTGATCCTGGTGATGATGAAAAACAGATGGAGTTTCTTGAGGACCTTTGACATTTGAATGGATGGAATGAAAATGCATTATTTGCCCCCTACTGGGATGCCATGGTGAAGGTCATTGAAATGGATGGATCAGGAGCACATCGACGCCGGCAGAAGAGGGTCTCAAGAGCACCGAGCATATGTTCTCTCAAACAGTGGCATAAAGTAGTGATGGAGCACTTAGCTGTAGAAAATAAGGAAGAGGGGAAAGAATTTCAAGTTCCATATGTTGAATGGATCAGACATACGTCAGCTTGCTCCATCGAAGAAGACCAACCAAACTGCAGAGACATTCACTGGACGTCTTCCTTTCAAGAGGATGATGCAGTTGCACAATTCACGATCATTCCATCATCGTGCTCACTATGTAGCCCAACAGAAAAAACTTTGGAGACACCATATCAGTAAATTGCGTCGTCTCTTTGAGATTGGAAATGGATCCAGAATACTTGGATGAAAGTGTATGAGTGGCCGACATATGAATCAGTTCAGGAGCTAGAAGATGCGCTGCTAAAGTTTGATAATGGCAATTCTTTGCCAGATATTTCTCAGTGGAAAGTCTTTGAAAAGAAAGCACCTATTATGTATCAGTTCTTCTCAAGCCCAACTCATGTCAGGATATCGGAATACATGGTCCAGATCAAAATTTGTGGAGTGGATGGATGTGAATTGTGTGCAAAGCTTGAACTCGAATTTGGACGCAAAGTAAGAACTCTGAATACTGGCAATAAGAGGTTGGGGAAGACAGTGTTGAAGTTTGTTGATGCACCAGTCCCAAACCCTGCAGATCTAAATCATTATCTTGACCCCACAGAAACGGAAAAGTACATCATCAAAAATAATTTGACTCACACACTGGCGTCGCTACGTCATATTGGTGGCGGAGAGCCAGAAGTAATCCGCGGACACGTGACAACCAGAACGCCGGGTATCTCGCTGGTACTACGTACCTCTACTTTGGATGAGAAGCTTAGCGAATGTGGTACTGAGTTTACTTGGACACAAGTCTTTATCAAGACAAAAGTATTAGCTGAGTTTGCTTGCTTGCAAGTCTTTACCAAGATAAGTTCGTTCCAAAGTACGATCAAAGATCGAGTCACTCGTCAACATATTACCAGACANATCCAGTGTGCCGTCGCTTTAACTGGATCAGGGCATCACCCGAGGAGGATGCTTATGGTATGAGTGTGATGATATGTACCAGCATAGGAGGGCTGCTATCGACGAGATACAGCGGCTGCCGGTTCACTCTCCATTCAAATATTTCAAGAGGAATACGAACTTGGAAGCACACTCCCACTTCGGACGTGCACTAAACAACTCGGCTGGGGAAGACTGGCGTTTAAATTGGTGTATTAAGATCATGGGTGAGGAGATCACTGGTTGGCTGGAACCGAAGATGCCAAGGCCAAAACAGTGATGTTGATCCTTCTCCGGGATTAACAATTGGGGTCCGACCGTGGATATCCTGCAGATGGGGAAATATTGAGAATACAATTGCAGCAGGGTCCTCGAGTCGATGGGGAAGCAGTTTAGTACTGCTCTCAGCAGTTGGATTACGCTCTTTGATGGGCCGGGATAGTAGCATCATGGAGGGGGATTGACGTCGAAGCAATACCTTCCAACAGAGAGTATGTGTGGGAGGTGAGAGTATACTCTACCTCCACCATGCATGAGAACGATGCTCAAGATGTGTGGGATCCTCTGTAGAGAGGCATGGCAACACCTGATTGCCATCACGAAGCCCACCATCAAATCTCCTTAGAAATATTGAGCAGGAAAAGGGGTCCATCCAAGAGAATAAGTTTGTTTGTGGTCCAACTATTGGTGCTGAGAGCATTCTACACTTGCATCCATCGGATCAGGTAGGAATTGGTTGTTTATTAGTGAGGGCGAGTATCTGTAGCTCTGCCTACATTAATGAGCGTTACCCAAGATACAGGTGGTTAGTTTTGAGGATTGCAACATTAGAGGTGGGGCGACCCAATATGCACTGGGATCCCCCTGTGACCAAATTGTGTGCCGCAGACGAAAAGTGACATGATACACCTCCCAATACCATATCATGGTTTGAGGTAATGTCTGAGGCACACAACAATGGCACAGATGAATTGGCCTGGGCGTTTGGTGAAAGAACCAACGCCGTGGTAGAACCTCCCTATATTTGTTGAGATACACCTGTTGAAAGCGTGGAGACTGATGAGATGCTACCGGCTTTGCACTCATCAGCGAGCAAGCTAGGTTTTTTTAGGGTTATGAAGTATCAAGAAGTGGTGGGTACGCTGTCCAGTTAATACCGCTTACGAGGGTTATACTAAATTAGCTAGAATGCCCGCTGGCCGGGCTATATATCAAGCCGGCCGAGCTCTTCTCGTTTCTTGAGCTACAAGAAACGTCCTCGCATAAATCGCTTAGCACAATCACATGGACTAGCTACTCATACAATAGTGCTTATCTAATATATTCATAATATTACAATTACAATACAATGAACATCTATTATCTACTAACCTTCGACACTCTCTTACCTTGTTAGTGCAGTATCCTCCACCAGCATGGATCTAGGTATCCCTCTGCTAGGTATTGGTTCAACCATGAGTAAATGGTCTATCCCCGGACAAAAAACATCATTATTAGACCCTCACATCGACATTCACTAGGCCTCGTGCCGACATTCACAGGCCTAGTGCTGACATTCACTAGGCCTAGTGCCAGCATTCACTGGCTTAGTGCCGTAATTCACATTCACATTTATACTCTCATGAGATATTTTATTCTTTCATTTCCTCCAATGTTTTCCAAATCATACATGGCCCCTGCCGATATGTCGATCCTCAATGCTCCCCTTGGCATGGTAGACCTCAATGCAAAACTCGTTAATTTCTCTTCCCGACACGTCACGTCAGTAGTCTTCACGAACGGCAGCAGGGAGCTGCAGTACCTATACGGGCCACACCCTGTAGTGGACTTGTCGGGTAACACCTTTCTCAACTTGGTAGGATCCCTTTATGACCACTCCGATCAGCTTCCCAATCTGGGAAAAGACAACGAGGGAGCTCTAACCTTCGCATGCCCAATTGTTCACAATAATCTCTATGAGAATGAGGATTTCCACCGGGGAGATATTATCATGGCTGATCTTTGCATCATCTTATCTTGGTCCCCTCCTATTTTATTGTGGGCATGCAAGAGGCCCACCCTACAGGCGGTTTCGAGGATCCCCTTGTCAAACAAGCATTTGGCGCGAACAGAGAGGGACATGAGAACTGGATCGAGTCGGCCAGCAAGGCATACAAAAACGCCACAGATATATCAATCATTTTTAACAACGTCAAAGGTCATGAAAAGACCTACATCTCTCCTTTTTTCTCGGAATATTGCTACCCAGGTTCCGCACCATCCCTCAACATTACCTGTGTCAACAGGTCATTCGCAACGGTCAACAATTTCAACACAGTTTTGACTAACTTGGGAGTCCCTGCAGGACCTCTGGGTGGCATCCCAACCACTACCACCACTGTATATGTCAACAAGGAGGAAAACACGGTCACCGTGGCCACTACCAAGGTCATGATTTGCCAGAAAGGCACGCTTCCTCTGTGCAGACATTAACATTAATTACGACACATGCAATCTCACTAACGTTGCTGCTCCTCCTGTCTTCATCACTGCCTTCAAAGCAGCTCTGAAAAAAACGTCAGTTGATACCAAATGGAGGGCTGTGACAGGCCTCTGGAATGAAGTTGTTGTGCCCGACAAGTTGGACATCAACAATGATAGCTACAAGGGAGGCACACATTATGCGTACATGTCCATATACAACCTGATCCTGTACCTCGTGAAGATGATCAGCCAAGGCCTACGGCAATCAGAACTGTGCACTGGGGCAAGTTGGACATTAACCATTTTTGTCCTCACAACCTCGCGTCCAATAAGGTTAAGGACACGGTAAAAAAGGACAATGACAATGAGAACAAGATGGCTTTCGATCAGCACGAGACCCATCTCAATAAAAAGGACACAAGCAGAGAAACTTGGTCATGTGAAAGAATACCTCAACGGTTTGCACACTGTTGTCAATGTCTCTATCCTGTCATTGATCATAGAAGAAGAGTTGACAAAGAAGACCATCTTTTCTCAGCTCATTTCCAGAACCACACGGCTGTTTTCCTCTCGCTCTTTCACCATGTGGTCAAGCAAGCATTCTCCTAAGCAGCTCCATCTACAATTCACTATGATCCGCTACGGCAAACAGGTTATGGTGGCCTTAGCCAAAGCCGTGGCAAGCACAGCGCCACCTTGATGATCAAGGCTGATTCCTATGATAAGATTCCCCTGTGCCACTACAAAGAGGCGGTGATGGCCTTCAAGGGCAAGGGTTGCTATCCCGTCGTGCCAGGCTTGATGAGGTCCGACAACAAGAAAACTTCAGTTGGTTGACTATTTACTGATTATCAAAAGGTCTTAGCTTGGTGAACAGTATTCTCCGCGACTGATTAGAAATAGCCTAGTACAGTATTGATCATTATTGATTAGGTCAAATAATAGTCTATGGCGATCTAGCACTTTCCTACAATTACAATGACCGTGATGTATATGGCGTACCTAGCTGGTTTTTGACATTAAATGTTGTAGCTTTAGGTATCTGTTGGCATCTTAGTATACACACAACCAAAGCATCAGCATATGAGTAATTCTCTGTATACTCACCGCACGGTCAGGGTCGCATTAAGCTGGGAGTCCCAACTAACAAATCAAGCTGCTGATATTGCTGATATTGCTGATAATATCTCATAGGTAGATCACTGATAGTAGATAGATACTGTATTTGGTAGATACTTATATTGCTACTACTGCTGCTACATATGCTGCTGCTGAACAATTATCTAACCAGCTATAAAATGGCCAAAGAGGATCAACATGGATTTTAGTGTGGGCGTGGAATTGAGCTGTGTCAATGCCGACGTATTTTAGATCTTCACATCTTTGAAAGCAAAGAGCCTTCAACACTTGTGCTGAAGCTTTTGGGTCCTTTGAGGACATGGTGGACTCATCTTGGATGGAATATGCATTACATGGTAAAGACTGATCCAGAGGTGTGTCTCACAAGTGGATACAAAACAACATAAAAGTAAGGGCTGGTATACGCAAATACTAGTGGATGGGTAATCACAAAAACATTATAGCTAAAAATATTTATCAGCAAATGATCATGGTCGCAGCCAAAAGCCCAATCAAAGGGCGGCGCAGTTCCAATCTCACTTGACTTCTTGATGAATAATTTGATTATGGACGCAGCCAAAAAAGCCCAAGTATATACATACAGTAAAAGGGCAGCGCGGTTCCAATCATTCTAGCACTTGACACGGGGCGTCAACAATTCCAAATAGTTGACACCTTCTTCTCGTTCCTTGGTTCTGACCTCTCTAAGACAGAGCCGCAGCAGGTTATTTATCTCCGGTTGTTTCCAGAAGCACGCAAGTTCGCACGAGTTTCTTGAGTTCTTCTTCTTCCGCCGCTTTTGCCAGACTTTCCACCACCAGACTTGCCAGACTTTCCACTGCTGCTACTGCTAGATGAGCCATGACCCCAGCCATCATCACGAGAATTGGAGGAATGGGAGGAGTAGTCACTGTGGCTACTGCTTGAGCTACTGCCTCCAGACTTGCCGGACTTTCCACCACCAGACTTGCCGGACTTTCCACCGCCAGATTTGCCACTCTTGCTGCTGGAACCTGACCAATGACTGCTACTGCTGGAATCTGAACCGTAGTGATGACTGCTGCTCGAGGAACTGGATGAATGGGATCCGCCAGACTTTCCGGACTTTCCACCGCCAGATTTGCCACTCTTGCCACCGCCAGACTTGCCACTCTTTCCGCTACCTGAATGGCTGCTACTGCTGGAACTTGCACCATAGTGTCCACCACCGTATCCACCATGGTAATTTTTGCTGCTGCTCGAAGAACTGGATGATGAATGGGAGCTGCCACCGCCAGACTTGCCGCCTTTGCTGCTGTGGCTACTGCTCGAGGAGCCGCCAGACTTGCCGGACTTTCCACCGCCAGACTTGCCACTCTTGCTACCACCAGATTTGCCACTCTTACTAGAGCTAGAACTGGAGCTGGAGCTAAAGTAATCGAGACGAGGCATAGACATCCCATAAGCAGGAGGGCACCTATCGTCTGTAAAACAATTTGAGAGGTCTCCCAAAAAGTTCTCATTGCAACATTCCGTCTTTGAATTGTAAGGGCCATCTTCGGACAAATTACATCCATGGACACATTCACCGTTGACGAAATCCCAGGGTAGTTCTTCGCAGACACATGTGGTAGGCGAACTTGTTTCAATCATTGTGTTAATCTCTGTTGATCCAGGTGTCGGCGAACTTGTTTCAATCATTGTGTTAATCTCTGTTGATCCAGGTGTCTGTCGGTTTTGTTGAGAGCGATTGAGAAGTGAGAGATGAAATGAAAATATCCATAGACGATGTAATTTTATTCGCATAACACATGCGAACTTACTGGCTCAACCGTCTCCATCGAAGGAGTGGGGAATGGGGTGATTGGCGATTGGGTGGATAATGATACAGTGGGGGATAGTGTAGGATTTGGTGTGACTGGTGATGGTGTCGGAGAACGAGTTAGAAACTCGGTTGGTGTTACAGTCGTATTTGTGCCTCGAGGCTGGGCGTCGACCGCTGTGAGGAGGAGAGCGAGATAGGAGACAGTGCACTTCATTTTTGAATTGATTCAGTAACAGTAATAGGATACTCGACGGGAGATGATTGGGTTGGAGTAATGAGGCAATCGTCGGAAGGAGATGTTCAAATATTGTGATATCAGTAAGGTATTGAATGAGCCATTGTCATTTGGTGATGGCATCAGAGACGGCGGAAGATTACATGCAACAACGCCACATGGTGCTTTGCGCGTGTTGTTGGTCTTGTTGTATGCGAGTCGGAGGGAGGTTAGGTATCGTACCTACCTACAATAAATAGCGATACGATAGCTCGTGATTACGCGATGGGTCGTTAGTTTAGGTTAGTGTGCAAGTGGCATTCGATGTGTGCCGTGAAAGCTACATAGGAATATATATGTCTTCACAAAACTGGCCAATCAACCGTCGAATAAAGACGTTTGGGCATAGATGCACCATCAAACGGATCTTTGTGAATGTGTGTATGGCACATAATAAGATCGCATATCTGAACATGTCTGGTACCTGATAACGTAGGAATTAAAGAACTCACAAAATTGGGAGAAGATAAACGAGAAGAATAAAAAATGACAAACTTTACTACCAAGAGGACGACGAACGGTCGGCAGCAATTAACTTATCTAGTAACGTAGGAATAAGTATTTGACAGGATTCGAGTAAACTAAGAAAGTAGGAATTCAAATACACTCACATAATTGGGAGAAAGACAAGAATGAGAAAGAAATGACAAACTTGAATACACAATTACTCTGGAGGAGGGTTCGGATTTCGGATCCCTCAACAAATTCTTGCAGCATTCTTCTCGAACGGCACCTCTGGTCAATCATCTTCTTTGCTCAGAACAGAACAACTTAGGAAATTAGGTAAAGAATTATATGCTACCCAGACTTTATTTAACCGAAAATGGAGTCTTCATACGCCGAGAGTTTTTAAACCAAACAGTGTCGCCTTCTTTGCTCAGACGTTTGCGGCTTCTTTTCTTAGAATGATAAGGTATTTTTCCTTTATGTACCTAGTACTCCTCGATCACTCCTCAATAGTCCTAATTTCTTATTAACGCACGATGGATCATCATCCTTTAGGAAATATCTTGCTAAGAGCTATGGGATGTTATCGGTTATCGATATCGACTACGAATTGACCTTATCCTGTCCTCCTCCATATCGAGCATTCAATTGCTCAAAGCTGGCATGATACTTGTATCTATTTGCAGCCGTTGCAATGTCCTGCGCTCCCTCGACGGAGGACCTTTCTCTTGTCAGAGAATCATTCCCACTGCGCTCTGGCGGACTATCAACTCGATCGATACCTCATCTATCACACGTTCCCATTCCCCATAGATACATACATCATGCAAATAAGATAACTGCTTGTCCGCATCGAACCAGGAAGGCTGATGCATTCCCGAAATTATTTGCCATTACAAGACTCTATGCCTCTAAATCCGCTTCATCGTCAAAAAGTCCTTCGATTTGTCATTGCACAAGGACCGTATTCTTGCTAGATGCCTACTGGCCATAATTGGTTACATGTTACATGGCCGTTGGTGATAGGCTTCTCCCGCATATTCGAGAAGTGGCACGCCACATTCTCTTTATTTGAGTGTTGTTACATTCACCACATCACAGCTGGATAAGTTGTTATTGTGCAACGGAGAGAAGAGTCCAAGATGGCTATCTATTTTCCACATTGTTGCGACGTACTCTCTCAAAGACAGAGTACGCAAATCCATTCAATTTTATATTGTGCAGATACGACGATCTAGTGCTCACAACAGAGGCGGGGAAATTGTTGCCATTTTTTACTTCTTTGCAGGGATATCCATAGTAGGAGCTCTACTTGGATATGTGGTAGGAAATGTGTCAAGGCAGAGCGGAAAGCCATCCAGAAAACTCAAAGTGGGCTCATCCTGATGGAGTTATTTGATCCAATAAAAAGAGACAGGAAAAGAAAAACTAGGGCAATTTGCTAGATGACAATAGCAAGCAAGGTGTGCTGCGAATGATTTTCTTTCGCTTTTTCGTAATTCGAACCCCAGAGAGATGGGTAGAAATCTCTTCTTCGTCGGGCATTATTTGATACCCTCGCACAGTGCTACTATTTTTTTGTTACCTTTGTAAGTTTGGCTTTTTATATTGGCAAAAGAGAGGGATGGACACCGATAACAACAATGTATTATGCCATGGCTACAGCGAGTACAGTTAGATATGGTGATATTGCTGTCACAAGTCCACAAATGCGCCGCTTGTCCTTGGCTTTTATTCCGTTAGCAGTGGTTAGTTTGGGAGAGATACACTATGACTCTGGGTACATTATTAGAAAGAAAACGAATAAAGCAGAGCAAAAATTCATGGATAGAATAATGGCACTGGATGATCTGGAAGCAATGGTTGCAAACCATGATGGTAAATGATATGAACTTTGACTTGTATACATATATGATATCCATTCAGCTTTTGCTCACTGCATGTTGTTTGCAATCAAATACTCATTTCCTATTCCGGCACCATGCAGGCGAAGAAGATCTATTTGAATTTCTAAAATTCATTGGATCGATGCAAAAAGTGATACCTTTCATTGCATCAATCGAATCAAGCAAGGGTAGTGTACTCAGAGTTGAAAGATTCACTTGAGAGCCTTGATGTAAGTGGATCAAACTCAATACAGAAGGAGGATGTATTTTTATTAGGCAAAAAAGGGATGGAGAGATAGAACTAGTTCATCATTCTCCGATACTATATATTGTATCTTCTATCTGCCCACTGCCCAGACTCCTCCACGGCTCTCGCATAGGCATACTACCTCTCACATTTATTTCCAACCTGCTTCACCCTCGACCTTGCCTATCTTGCCGGCAGAAGAAGTGCACCGGAATAATAACATGATCATTTACTGCAGAGAATGTTTCACCCAGCCACAACAAAAACAATGACTTGCATATCGGGGCGCATTGTTCTGTTTGCACTAAAAGTCTGCAAACAAATCTATATCTACTTCAAATGATTCTTCCAGATTCTTCCTTTGAATGTCCACTTTTGTTAGGTATTATTAGAAATTTCTCCCTCATGGCCAGGGGGTATGCCTACATAAATCTCACGACCATATCAGAAAGCCAAAGCCAAAACAACAATGACGAGGATCACCATCAAGAATTGGACGGCGTAGGTAATAGCATGCCATTGCGGCACCACCCATCTTGATTCTAAAGATATCAATCCAATAATCCTAATTTAGGGCTCACGCCGAGATGCATGTCGTCGTATTCCAACTGTGACCGCGTCTGCCTCACCTACAACGCCAGTTCCCGAGGCTCGTGCTGGCGAAACGTGGTCCCCCCAGAACGAATTACGAAATAGTACCAACGTTTCCAAGTATACAGTGAATTTAGAGCTCACGCCGAGATGCATCGAATGTCGCCTCCTTCGCTTCATCGGACGCAGTCACATAGTCTCTATGAGATTTCTCTGTAATCTCATCAATGGTCCAACCCTTGTCCCGAAGTTGTGACGCCAAAGAATTGAGCCGGATAGCATTGACTCCAAAATCAGTATAACCCACTCGGCTCGCAGATCGTACCTGAATACCATCCGTACCCTTGGCAACTGCGAACTCAACGTCGTCAATGTATCCCTTCTTGAGACTTTCAAACTGGCAATATAGATAGGAGTCCGTCTCCTTTATGATCTTGAAGCCCCCCCCGTCAATCCCTCCCTGTCCTGCTTCGTAATTTTTGACAACCGATTTCAAAGTTTGGAAAGGCTGTGGATCATTCGCCGGAGGTGCCCATGGCGATACAAGAAAATCGACTCCATACTGTGTGCGATCGCTCAGGAGAAAATCTCCGGTTGTCGAAAAACAATTCGGGTTGCCATCGCAAGTTCGAAGACGGGGGGTTGTCACTGTATCGTCCTCTCCCTCCGTTGTTCGGGGCAATACGCCGAGGTCTTTGGGAGGCGTTCCGCGACGCTTGGGTTTATCTGCGTATTTTGCATAGTCGGGCACAGCATTGTCAAATGCAAGAACAGGATCCGGTTGTTGGAGACCAATGAGCAACGTTGATGATAATGCCAGTATGGGCGCCGAGAAGATTGCCCTCCGTTGTGTATCGGGTTGTTTTTCTGTTATTGTTGCTGTTACTGGTGCTCCTTCTGGTTTGGCAAGCGACCAGCCGAGCACTGGATGGCAATCCAACAACAAGGTCATGCAAGTGCAGACAACGATGCTAATATTACTACGCATGCTTTGACTTTGAATTTGAATATCTTCTTCTTCTTTGTTGAATGTTGAATGATGGGGTGATTTTATTGTGTGTGATGTGAGATGTGACGTCTGATGTGATCTCCACACTCTCCGTGTGATGGGTGATGGCGGGCCGGTGATGCCGAATGGCGATGCAGATACATAGATGCAATATCTACGATATCGTGTTGGCGATAAATTCTTCAGAGAAATTCTTATATTAAAAAGTGCAAAAAGTGATTATCTTCTCAAATCCTTTACGTATTGCAGTTGTTGTGTAAAAGGCGGCCACTTGGATGCCCATCACCTAGAGAGCACCCCGAGAATATTCCAGCAAATTACATCACATTGTAGCTCCCCGAATGACCAATTTTGAAGCCAAGGTCCCTCGACGTAGCGGCTCCGCAACAAATGTGCCCAACTGAGACTGAGGCTGCACACGTTCATTCCAAACATACGGTAGGTCTTCTCAGTCTCAGAGACAAGAATACACCTACATGCTAGAAAATAGGATGTGGTTAATTTTGACTCAAGAGATAGCATGCTTGTACCTAGCTATTTTGTTATTGTTAGTATCAAAGGAAGACTTTATGGCGAGTGCGCATATGCTTCTCTGGCTCTAGACCAATATGGATATGGTCACTATAAAATAACAACACATCCTTCTCTAGAACATGCTGATGGGTTCTCATCCAAGGTGACGCATTCGGACCCACTGATTTGGTTCCCGCCTAAATCCCTCGTATTTCATCACTA
>JAZGVS010000108.1:0-21966 GCA_037356235.1 Bacterosira constricta
TTCAATGACGTCACATTCATTCTCGATTTTTAAAATTGTTCTGCCACGTCACTAAAGTCATTTCTCAGCCGCCCATGTCACAATGACCCCAAGTCCCAAGTCACAAACATGAATATGTACCGCCAACCATCAAGCGATCACCCGCCGCCAGCAAAACAACCAACGCAAACGAACGCCAACCGCCAACTGCCAACCGCCAACCGCAAACCGCAAACCGCAAACCGCCAACGAACTCTAACTGCCAAAGGCTGCGTCGCCACTGCCGCCCACTGCCACAAGCACGAGCACAAGAAGCAACAAGCAACCCCTGCCTTCTCTTCAGCTTCTCTTTCCTCTTATTAGATTTACCAAAAAAAAGGCGGGGCGTTGAGTTTCAGATAACACAAACCCGATCGAACAAAACGAGGAGAGACACTCGTGTGGACTGCTCGTGGATGGTTCGAGGCTTGTGTCGTGGTTGTGTCATAAGCTGTGGCTTTCTTCTCCACCTTTTACTGCCGTAATCTTCTCAATACACCAATAACCCCGGCAAAGAAAATATAATATCATTAGCTGCTAAAGAGGGCAGAAGGCAGAGTAGTCGTAGCGCTACCGCGACATATATAGGTACACCCAACACCCAACAAAAAACTTTTGTAAGCCAAAATGTCGACCCAAGCCCGCGGTCTGAACAATTTCATATCCGATCTCCGCAACGCCAAAAGCAAGGAGGAGGAATCGAACCGCGTGGAGGTCGAGCTTGCCAAAATCCGCTCGAAATTTAACCCCGGCGATGCAAAGCTGGCCGTCGATGGGAGCAATCCTTCGCTGTCGTCCTATCAACGTAAGAAATATGTGTGGAAGCTCGTGTACATTCACGTGCTGGGTTATGAGGTCGACTTTGGCCATGCGGAGGTGCTGACACTCGTACGGTCCAAGAAACAATCTGAAAAAACGGTGGGCTATGTGGCATTGAGCTTGTTGCTGCGTGGATCGGATCCCATTATGGGCACAATCGTAGACTCTATGAAAAAAGATTTGACCACGGCTCCCAATGCGTCTGGTAAAAAGAAAAAGGGCTCCGTGAAAAATGACGCGGTTCAGTGTCTGGCGTTATGCTCGTTGGCCAATATTTCAGGGCTGGAGCTTATTCAGGCCATGCATGTGGAGGTGCAACATGTTTTGGTATCCAAAACCTCCACTGATCAGGTGAAAAAGAAATCGGCGCTTTGTTTGCTGCGCCTCACTAGGACGAGTCCCAATTTAGTTTCAGGGAGGGAATTTGCCCCACACATTGGACAGCTGTTGCAGGATAAACATTTAGGTGTGCTGACAAGTGTTATGAGTTTGTTAAACGGGTTGGCTTCTCAGCACTCGACAGATTATGAAACCTTGATCCCACACGTGGTTCATATTTTGAGCTTGCTCGTCATGAAAAAACAGTGCGCACGGGAATATTTGTACTATCGCACTCCCAGTCCCTGGCTTCAAATCAAACTGCTCAAATTCTTGCAACTCTATCCCAATACAGTAGAGGGGCATGATATTGGTATGGGAGGGAATGAGCATGTGAACCAACTCATCAATGTTGTAAGTCGAATCATATTTGAGACAGAGGTCTCGGACTCAATTAACAAATCCAATGCCGATCATGCCATTCTGTTTGAGGCTGTCAATTTAGTTGTGGCATGGGGCACAACCTGTCCAAAAGAAATGCTTGAGGGGGCAATGCGAATTCTCGGAAAGTTTATATCTGTTCGGGAGCCCAATATTCGATATTTGGGCCTGATGACCATGGCAAAGCTGGCGCAGATTGAGGGCAGTGTAGAGGGGGCGAAGAAACACCAGGCGACTGTTTTGGTATCGCTGAAAGATGCTGATATTAGTGTGAGGCGGCGAGCACTGGATCTTTTGTTTGTCATTTGTGACACAGACAACGCAGAGCGTATTGTGGATGAGCTGGTGGCACACTTGGTCGTGGCAGATGCTAGTATTAGGGAGGAGATGGTGCTGAAGATTGCCATCCTCGCAGAAAAGTATGCAACAGATTTGCGTTGGTACGTCGATTCAATTCTCAAATTGATCTCCATCAGTGGTGACAATGTGAGTGATTCTGTTTGGCATCGAGTGGTGCAAATAGTAACCAATCATCCCCAGGGAGACCTTCAGGGTTATGCAGCCGCGACTCTGTTTGTGGCAGCGAGTCCCCATCGATGCCATGAAACTACTGTTTGCGTTGCTGCCTACGTGTTGGGTGAGTTTGGTTTCCTCATTGCGGAACGACCTGGTATGAGCGGTGAAGAGCAATTCCACGTCCTTCATCAGCATTGGTTCAATGTGAGCACAAAGACCAGGGCCATACTCGTTAGCACCTACGCCAAATTGGCCAACTTGTATGAAGAGTGTCGCCCTCTTGTGGCGCCTGTGTTTGCTCGAAGTAAAAACAGCTCAGATGTGGAGGTACAGCAGCGTTGTGTAGAATATTCATCCATGAGGGAGGCATTCAGTCCTGAATCTGTGGAGGATTTGTTGCGTGAGATGCCACCGTTTGAGGATAAGCGGCGGAGTGCGCTTGAGCTGAGACTACTTGAAAAGGAGGGAGAGGATAGTGCCGCAGTGACGAAGGCTTCCACACCCAGTAAAGTGGAACAGCAACGAGCCTTGGAGAGTGCAGAAATGTTGAGTAATCCACCGATAGAAGAGGATATGGAACCTATCGATGAGCAGGAGGACGAGCCAGAGTTCGAGGAGCTCGACGAACATGATGCAAATCAAGAGCAAGCACTTGATGCAGTGGGGGTAGAACCTTCAGAAGACAAAAAGGAGGAGCTTGTTGAAAATGGGTCATCAGTTGGTCCTGTGGTAGTTGGAATACCGAAGGAACTCATCCCTGCCATGCGCAAAGCGTTTTCCAACCTGTGTACATCTCCCTCAGGTGTGTTATTTGAGAATACATCGCTGCAGGTTGGCGTGAAGCATGAATATGTCGGCGCTCAAGGGCGTATATCAGTATTTTTTGGAAATCTGCATTCCTCTGCCCTTAAAAACTTCAAGGTCAAGGTTGATCAACCAGACCATCTTCGAATGCAGATGCAAGGGACACAGGATCTGCTTGATGATGGTGAGTTCGACTCAGTTGGATGTACCGTAGCAACCAAGACCCAAGCAAAGCTGCTGGTTCTTGTCGAAGTCACCGCACCGTTTGATGATGCTCCATCAATGAGAATAACGTTTGAGACGGAAGAGGGGGAACGGCACGATTATCCATTGCGCCTTCCACTTGTTGCAACATGTTTCATGGAGCCGGTCAGTCTTGACCCAGGAGCATTCATGCAACGATGGAAGAGTCTTGAGGGCCCAGATCGTGAATGTCAAGAAGTGCTGAAACTGCCTCCGACTTCGTCTGGAATAGATGAAGCCTACATGGATCGGGTGGCAAATTTAATTGTGGACGGATTGAAATTTGGTCAATGTGATGGTGTAGACCCAACACCTTGGACTGTGTCTGGTGCGGCAACATTCCGCACAGGTGCAAAAGACTCGAATGGCAATAATATCAATGTTGGCTGTTTAGTGAGGGTAGAAGCAAATCCAAAGGCCAACGCATTTCGGGTGACGACAAGAACATTGCATCCATTGTGTTCCAAAGCAATCAAGAATGTTGCACTTGTGAATATCAAGCTTGCTGCTTGAGTCGGTTTATGATTTGTGCCTAAAAACCTCATTTTCTTTCAATGCTGAAGACAAATTCATCTAGAAGTAGTTTCAAGAATTCTCGACACATATAAGTGACCCGAAATGTTGTGTATTTGTTTGGTCGAAGTCAAGATAATATAATAATTTTGTGTTAAAATAACAACCTATCTGCCACCCTACCATAGCTATTTTACAGTGGATGAAAACAGTGTGTGTTCTGTTGAGAGCACACCAAAGAGAAAGACATGAGTAACTCATGGCAAACCAGAGTGTGCATGATGCTATAATGCAACTCTGTAATTGAATTCACATGTCCCATCACGTCATGGCATACACAACACCCATCTTTCCTTCATCTTCCACAATGAAGACACGACCCTCGTCGTGCAATTGTTGGAGGTACGGCTTGATCTCCAAGTGGGTAAAAGGCTTGGAAGATTTATGGTGCGTATTTATCTTTTGAATCATTTCTTCGACATCCATCATGTCCATCCTCCTTTTGAACATTATTTCGGATAGCAAGGAAACGAATAGCTGCACGCGTCTATGGAAGAGAAAGAATTTGGATGAAAGGACAAAGGTTGGTCAGTTCAACAGGCACCACAGGATTATTTCTCAGCATTTTATCATCGGATGACTCACCCATGATCCAATTTCAATTCCAAATCACCATCACTTCCCGGCGATGAAGGCTCAGCACTCTTCTCCTTACTATCAATCGTATTGGACGAACCAGTCATATAATCCACAAAATTCTCTGCCTTTTCCGATTCTTTCCTATACAAACTTTGCAGAACCGTTTCTGATGATCCTCCGTTATTGCCAGAGGCCTTCTTGAGGGACTTGGCATATTTACTAATAAAACCTTGAGACTGAACTGCCTCCTCGCTGTTCGAACACTTGTTAGTGGAGGTAGTAGTAGCTGTACGTGAGCTAATCAGTGATACTTGCGACGAAGCAGCACGTGCCCTTTTCTCTTCCATAACCCTAATACTCTCTTCCATATCCTGACGCGGCTGTTTCTTCCCAGCGGGCTCTGAAGTACCTTTGGAGGAACTCTTGTGCATTTTGGAGGATATTTCCTTGATTTTGGATTGCAAATTGGATCCAAATGAGAGTGTTGGGGTTTGCACCTTTTTGATTCCTTTGGGCTTGGTAGATGGTTTTGCTGTCTTGGTCTTCTCCCCCATCTTCGGAGCAGGTTTGGCTTTCTTTTCGGAAGTGGATATTTCCTTGATTTTGGATTGCAAATTAGATCCAAATGAGAGTGTTGGGGTTTGCACCTGTTTGATTCCTTTGGGCTTGGTAGATTTCTCTGTCTTGGTCTTCTCCCCCATCTTTGGAGCAGGTTTGGCTTTCTTTTCGGAAGTGACTTTTGCATCCTTCTTCTCACCCATTACGGGTTTACTGGACTTTTTCGAAGCAGGCTTTCTTACTGTTTTAGCAGACTTTTTCTTTGGCTCGTCTGTCGCCTTCTCAGCACTTGGTGCCTTCTTATTGGAATGAAAGATCTTCCAGCGCTTCTCCAGTGGATGAAAAGCGAGAGAGTGTGCATCCCCATTGTCAAAATCAACCTTTACAGTCCATCCGATGGTGGAGGCGGACACAACCTTTGTGAGGGCCTTGGAGACGTTCCCCTTGAGCCAACCATCTTCGTCACTCCACCAGTAGGCAATTCGCTGTCCCTTTTGGAGAGTGTCGGTGTAATCAGTTATTCTCCCATCCTGAATGCACATAAATAGAGTTATAGTGAGCACATGACGATGCAAGAAAATGACACATCCTACATGCCTACCTGAATAAGTGTCCACTTTCCATCCTCCCCCACCTCTTCCACACGTTCAACAGGTTCAACAACATTCTGAGAGGACTCGATATCCTCCTCCTTGCCCTTCTTCGCTACCTTGGCCTTGCCATGATTCCCATCAATCGACGCGAGGGCCTTGCGTTTCTTCCCCCCCTCTTTTTTAACAGGCGATAGCGACCCCTTCTTCTTCTTCGCCCCTCCTACCTGCTTCTTCACCTTCTTCT
This sequence comes from Bacterosira constricta, assembly GCA_037356235.1. Lineage (NCBI taxonomy): Eukaryota > Bacillariophyta > Thalassiosirophyceae > Thalassiosirales > Thalassiosiraceae > Bacterosira > Bacterosira constricta. Next base: position 5,707 of record JAZGVS010000108.1, read on the forward strand.
TCTTCTCCACCACCACTCCGCCACCCAACGCCTCCACATTCATCTTTTTATCATTCCTACGACTCCTCCCCTTCCTCGCCAACTCAACATGCATCTTGACATATGTCAACTCAACACCGAGCTCGCGTCCCCCCAAAACGTATCGCACATCCACCTTGTTGGGGACGTTATTGTCATCCACGTGGATTTTGATAATGGTGGCATGCCCTCCTGGTTTGTTGATGCCGGCCCATGTTCGGGATTCGATATCGACTTCTTGGTGGAGGGTTAGGTCGGTGGGGGAGACGGTGGGGGCGGATCCTAAGGAGGATGTTTCCATCATTTTTGTAGAGTTGTTAGTAGGCTATTGCTATTGGGGAGGCGCAGCGAGCACACAGCGGCGGGGTTGGGTAGATGATATTTTTGGCGTTTTCCCGATGGAGTGTGAGGTGATAGAGGTGAATGATAGTGTCAACAACAATACAAGAGGACGGATCAATCAGAACATGATCAGGCTTATGGTGCCTTCTTCTGCGCTGCAATGATAAACCTGATGATAAGATGGTAGATATCGTAACAAAATTGTGTTGTGAAATCTGTGATTCACAACAAAGCGCAAAACTACGCGGGCGCCGGCCGGGCTGGCGCGCCGTTTTTTTGGCGCGGGCGCGGGGGCGGGCGGGGGTAGCCCGCGGGGGGCTGGACGTAGTTTAGGGTTAACCCTCAATGATACCCAAGTAGTACCACCTCTCATAATCATTGCCTTTCCGAGTCAAGGGCTCTCAAGGGTCAAGGATGCGTCATATTGTACAAATTGTTGCAGCGGAAGTTGAACCTTTAAATTCGAACAATTGCAATGGAAAGGAAACTGAGAGTGACGAAGATTTAATAGTCGATAAAAGATTTCAGCGAATTGCCACAGAAATTGGAGACTAATGATGAAAAATCCAATCCAATGAAGGTTCCAGAGTTGGAACTTGTTTGCATTGACTAATTATTGCCTGCAATTTAGATATAGAACAGAATGTGAAAATGCATACCTATACCTATGTTTACAACACATTATTGAAAGCTATGAGGTATGCCACAACATAGTGAAATGTAATAAACGCTGCTTCTCGGAAGAACAAAGGGCAACGTGATGGCCATGTATGTGGCCATTCTTCCTACTGCATCCTGTCTAACATTTTTTTCTCCAATTGTGCTAATCTTTCTGGCAGTATTCCAACGAAATGCAAGAGAATTGTACAGAATAATTCCGCCACTTCCCCAAGGCTGATTATTGTACGACTGCCACCGCGCTGTCTTAGGCAAACATGAGACACAACGAACACGTATTATTGGCGACAGAATTACTCGTCAGCAAAGCCAACCTCCCGCCACCCAAGATCTTCTAATGCCAAAGGTCCATAATATGGCTGGCCTGTCACTGTCCCCTCCCAACCAGGCAATACAACAATAATCCATTATTCCATGCGTATTTGCAAATCAAAATCCTTTCCAAGCCACGGGAGTATCCTCTTCTTTACTCCTCATTCGTATCCTCGTATGTAATCGTTCCTGACCTTCATATGCTCTCGTAGATGTGGCAGTGTGTATCACAAGTCGATTCGACCACGCTGCCACATCTCCCACACGCCATGTATGTTTGTATATATTATCTTCCGAGAGGCCTGGTCTCCATGCTTCGGCTAGGTAGGCATTGGCTTGTTGAAAATCAAGCGATGGCTTTTGTTGCTGCTGCTGCTGCTGCGATGATGATTTACTACCACTGATGGAAGCCACATGATATGTCCCAACCAACGAACGTTTTCCCGTACGTCGCTCCCGAATGACGAGTGGGACAGATGTACCATTGGCAAGGTTGACATCCCATCCACCCTCCTTGGCACCTACTGCCGATTCCAAATGTGTACCCTCCACGGCAATTTTGTATTTGTCAAACAGTTTGTAATTCACATGCACATCTTCTGGATGTATACCAAACTTATCAACAAGCATTTCCGTTGGTACCAACTCGGCAGCCTTGACTGATGATGCGAACAATGTGTCCCCACCGCAGGATGGAGTTATGATGCATCTCATGGTGGTCAAGTCTGGAGGAGGGTACGTATCAGCCAATCCATCGCAGTGCCATGCTCGTTGATTGGGATATTCCCAAGTTTTGTAGACGCCTGGACTGGAGGCCGTGAGACCATGGTAGTCACGTACCGTGTACGATCCAACGAGGGCGATGGATGGATAGTCGGGTAATCGATGCTGCGTGCCAGCGCCCCCTGTGTAGCTCACATCATTATTCTTGTCATCGTCAGGCTGATGTGTGAATAGCTTTGCAAATGCGATTTCATCCTGTGGAGTGAGATGGGCTTGATTGCGAAAGACGAGCAATCCATGTTCGTATACGGCATTCACAATTTCGGATTGCAAGGAAGGATTCTTGGATGCTTGGGCGAGATCAATGCCTTCCACGATACGGCCAAAGTGGGATGGTGAATCATGATCATGTTGTGGGTCATCATCTTGGTCTGATGATGATGACGGCAGCGGATGGAGATGATTGGATAGACCTGCAGACGCATCGCCGTTATCAATGGTAGTAGAGTTTGATATTGGCATTTTACTTTTCATATAATATCTCAAATCTAAAAGATTATGAAGTGGATGGATGCAGATGGATGCATACAGAGATGCGATGCATCGATGCAATTTTTTATGAAGATGAGAGGTGAGAATTCTTGATTCTTGGGATTGGATCACATCACAAATCACAAGTCACAAGGTTTATTTTTTATTTGCGCGTGGTTGGATTCGGGGGGGGGACTCTGGGGGGTCAGGGGGGAAACACGGAAATGAAGCGGCCACGCAAACGGTGTGGTTCCTCCCCCCCACCTAGATACACATCCAACCCGGATACAAGAACCTGGATACAAGTTTCACCCCGGATACAAGTACCTGGATGCAAGTTTAGCTACCGTATGTTTGGAATGAATGTAGGTGAGATTTTTTCTGCCCGGGTACTATCATAGGTGCACAACATATCAATGGATAGCTATTGTCAATGCTGTCAATATAAGCCATCATATCATGTTGGCCTTGAAACTCTTTGGTTTGGAAGGTATGCAGGTTGCAAAGGTCAGCTAAATAGGGGTTTTAGACTCGGTTGTGAGGTTGTCTGAAAACAATACTATTCCTACGTAGGAAAGTGGGCACGATCGTGGGTTCGATCCTCCGAATGGCCGATCTGGAGACAANCAAATCCAAAGGCCAACGCATTTCGGGTGACGACAAGAACATTGCATCCATTGTGCTCCAAAGCAATCAAGAATGTGGCACTAGTGAGCATAAAACTTGCCATGTGACAACTCTGGCAGTTGTTCTCTCTTGCCTTTTAAATGGCCTATTTGTTATGTGTTTTGATATATTATTTATTTTTGTTGGTGTCCGAACAACGTTGCTTAATCGGTGGGCACATTTAAGTTCATTTATCTATCATGAATGTGACACAAAAATCTGTCCTGATACAGTAAATGATAATGTTTAATACCCAAGGGCTTGCAGTCACAGTGTATTTGTAATTATTTTTTTGCAACATAGTTATTCTTCTTATTTCTTTGAGAACTTCTTTCCTAGCTTTCCCAAGAGACCCAACATCCTAAACTTAAAGGATTTTTTATATGGTTGGCATTCCCGAATAGGCAAAGGCTTACCCACCCCATAAAAGTAACCAAAAGCTCCACCCAATCCACCAGTATTGCCCTGCCGTCTATCAACAGTGTAAAATCCAAATTCCTTGACCAATCCATCCGCATTAAAATCCATATGTAACAGTTGGGGAGGAAGGGTCAAAACTCCATCATCCATGGTACCCTGCGGCTGAGCTCCCATAAATGGCGCAATGTGCTTGGCCACTTGCCTACTAAAGAACCAGACACGGTTGGTTTGAACAGGATCAACAGTAAAACCAAAGAAATTTTGTTCAATATCGAACGAGTCCTTTAGTTTGAAGCTTCCCAACGCTTCGAGGTATTCAACTTTACCGATAGGACCTACAACTGCGGCTACGAACTCAAAGTCATCGGCGATGCACTTTCCATCGTCCATGGTTCCGATTTCTATTTGAGGAGAGAGCACTTCCTTGGCGCGAATTATGAGATCATTGGGCTCAATGGGAAAGGTTGACTTTGCGAAGGCTTGTTGAGTATTGATTTCGCCAGGGACGAGGCTGCTGAATTGTCCAGTGACGGCATCTGAAGCAGGAGTGCTCAGGGCATCGGCGCCTTTGACAATGGCAAGTAGAGCGGTGGCGATAACGGATGCTTTCATGGTAGACTGTGGAGGGAGTGATTCGACTTGGTCTTAAAATAATGTTGACAGGTATTTTATGACAAAGGAGATGTGTTCTTTCATTATTTTTTCGGGTTGAATGCGTGGCAGGTGGCAGCACTGGGCAGTGGCATGGCGTGGGCGGCGGCGGCATGCATGATGCATGGTCATGTTCATGTTGTTCGATACGTGGTGGTGTTGTTGAGAGAGAAAAAATGAGAACACACAATGATGTGGTAGATATCTTGTGATGTCATCAGTGAAGTGCATAGTGCATACAGTACAGGTCAGTACAGGTGCATATCGTACTATTAGTGCAGGTCAGGGTCAGGATTTGTTTTAGCGCGCACAGTTCTATTGTAGCGAAGATCATCGCTAACCACCACCCGCCACCTCCGCAGATCTCTCCCCGCCGCTCATTGTTTTTGTTTTTTGTATTCTTCTCCTTCTCACGCTCCATTCACAATACAACATAACAATAACATCCTACGATACCATCAAAGCTTCCCTTCATCCTCCATCATCGCACCATGGCCGCAACAGAACTGATCGCTCACATCCAATCGGCACTACAATGCATCACCTCTCCATCGCCGCCTGTCATGATACAGAAAGCCCAGGAGGCGCTACTACAATGGGAAGATACACACACCGATGACTACGTCGCCGGTCTCGTGTCGTTGGTCGGATCCACATCCGACAGAGTGCCGCAGGGCAATAATGCATCAACAGTGGCTACCCTACGCCTGGCTGCAGTCCTGTCGCTAAAAGCGGCGATAGTACGTCGATGGAAAGACAAGGGTCGTGGAAAGGTGGGAGCTCCAAAGAATTTGTTGAGCGAAGGTGGTAAAACATATATTCGACAATCGATATTGAATTTGATCCTAACGGGAAAATTAGTTGACTGTCAACAACAAATCAATCAAATCAACTTCATCACCAATCCAAATGATATAACCAGCCAACAACTTGAGCTATTGCAAGACAGGCCTCTTCAAACGAATGCAGCATCTCTTCTGTCAAAGATTGCTCGGATGGATCTTCCTCTGAAATTTCATGAATTGATTCCCACATTGGTAGAGGGGGTCAAATGTTCTCAAGGAGTGGTGTGCCAAATTCAGCAACAGCAGCAGTCACCACAAATGCAGCAACATCAGCAAATATTTCAAACCATTCGTTTCAATTCGACAAATGCACTTGAGGCAATCTTGTCAGAAATATCGACACAACGACTGTTGGTTGACAAAAAGTACAGAAACTCGATTGCCTTTCAGTATTTGGGAATTGTCGTTGAGAGTGGATTGGTACCTTCGTTGCAAGATTTAGAATCTTTGAAAGATGGATCAATGGGAGAAGAATATTATGTTTCCGCAGTGAAATATGCCACACTGACATCACGTGTAGTTTCTTACATGATGAACTCTTCCTTTAGCAAATTAGTGGAGGATACAGCAACGACATCCCTGGTGGACCAGATACTTTCATTTATCCACTCCTTTCTCTCTAAATGGCTTCCGTTCGTCTTCGGTCATGGCACCAATGCAGCAAACAGCGTCCTGCGAAAGTCTATGAAGGAACTGACCCATGTTCACTGTGACCTAATTGTGGATTTGCAAAGCTCTCATCCAATAGCATTTGTGAGATATTTGAAGCCCTTCCTTGAATTATTTCATTCGTCCTTGATGCACATTGTGGGTGGAGTTCCCAAAAGGGCAAATACTGTTGGTACAGGTATACAAAGTTCGGATCAATACACCATTGCATTCCTCTCCTTTCTTGCCAATGTGGTTGGAACTTCCAAGTATTCGGAGTCAGATGCTGCCAAAAATGAGTTGGCGAGCTTCTTTACACCCTCGCTTGTGCAATCTTTGTCGAAGACTCTTCTTCATTTATTTTCAATTCACATCTCCCCTAACCAGAATGGTGATGATGACGACGATGACAACTCTGAGATAGTGCTATGGCAAGATGATCCCGAAGGATTTTACCAATATGAAATACAACGTTCTAGCGAAGACGATGTGGGATGTGCTAGTCAAAATATGTTTCTAGCCTTGGTGGAGTCTTCTCTTTCCAGCAACATCATCCTGCCTTGGTTAATGCAGTTACTGTCAAATATTGTATCGCAGCGATTGGCTGTAGAATTAGAGGGAAACATTTCTGTGGGACTCGAGTCTCATATTCTATCGCCGGCTTTGCCTCTGGGGGTTCCACCGTCAAAACTTTCGCATGGTGAGAATGTTGCTCTTGACCTGATATTGCAATGGGATGCAATTTTTACAGCAGCTGGATTGGTGGGCAGTATGTTGGAGAGTTGTCCTGGATTCAACTTTCGGTCGTGGTTCGATGCGTCTCTTGGGCCTTGCTTGGTGTTGTTGATGCAGAGTAAACCAAAACAGGTAAGAAGATGAAAGAGACTGATGGATCACAAAGCTTGGTATGGCAATTTTTCTTACTCATTCTTGTTGCCCATTGATCAACCACTCTATTACAGCAAACTCAACTGCCAATTCTTCGGCGGCGAATCATATGGCTTCTTTCGTGCAATGCACACCAAGTAACAATATCATCTCCGCTCAACCCGTTAGGTATGCTGGCATCTGCTCTTTCAACTGAGAACGATGTAGCGGTTCGACTCACCTGCGTCCAAGCCATGGATGCATTGCTTCCCCAGTGTGAAGAACTACCATCGCTACTTCATTCCATTATTGAACCAACTGCCCCTGCTTTGTATCAGTTAACCAATGAATGCACTGAAGTTGAATCTCGATCGTCATGCCTTGATCTTCTCTCCAACCTCGTCACTTATGTGGGTATGACCGGAGGTGCTTTAACAAACGAAACTCTCAACACTATCGTCGCCCCTCTTTCATCGATTTGGGACAATGCCATAGATTCAAACCTACTGCTGAAGCGTAATGTCCTCACTATACTTTCATGCATTGTATCACTTGTTGGGCCGGAAAGCTGTAGTGTGTTGTATCCGCTGGCATTGCCCCTGATCGATGATAGTTTTGCGAGGAATGAGAATGTATTCCTTGTTGAAGAAGCGTTGAAAATATGGTATACATTTCTTCGATTGACAAAGATGTATGATGCTACGTTGGGAAAGTTGTTCATTCGTGCCGGAGAATTGAGTAAAGATTTGGAGCACGTGATGTAAGTGTTTTTGAATTTGTCATTATTTGCATTGAGACAGTTCATTGACTGAATTATTCATTTGTTTCACCAAAGGATATTGATGAGAATCACTGAGCACTACATTATTCTTGGGGGGGCTAGCTTTCTAAACGACCATGCCACCACTATTCAAATGGTTCTTAGCAATCTCGTAGGAGAAGTTCGTCCTCGTGGAACAGCGTACATGTTCTTGCCGATCGAAGCACTCCTCTGTTCTTTCCCTGCTGAAGGCGCTTCTCTGTTGAACCAATGTGGAGTTCTGACGACTTTCATTAAGGCATGTGCCAGTAATTACTTTGAGGAGGACAAGTGCGAGCCGGACCGAGTGATTGTGTTGTATTTGACTGCGTTGGCTAGGATATTATTGGCTACTCCTTCGACATGGCAGACGTTGCTACCGTTGAAACTCCCCACATGTGCTGATTTTGCTGAGGAAGAATTGATTCATCTGTATCTGACAAAGTTTCAAGTGGCGGGAAATGGTGCTCATGGATTGCTCTTCCAAAAGTCGTGGGCATTGCTTCTTGTTTCTCTCTACCCACCTTGCCAACTGACATCATGCTGCAACATTGTCCTTGGGAAGTCAAATGCAATATTTAGCAAAGTTACCTACCTTCTTCAGAATATGAATCTTGACGGCTCGAATGTTCTTTCCTATGAGGTAGGATACGACGAAGAGGAAGAGACTGTGGGCATTGGTGCAGATGTGTACGGGGCACTGCTGCAAGACCAAAGAACAAAAGACATGGTGTTGCAATCACAACTCTGTGAAGCTATTTCTGTCAAAATGAATGGTCTTCCTAATGAACTCGGCCCTCAGAATGATTTTCGTAGCACAATTGAAAATGACACTTTGAGACAGTTAGAAGAAGCCCTTACACAGTAGGGCAGCAACCTAGTCTACCGCCACTACCAACCCCGCAGTGGGTGATCTTCCTCGAAGAACTTGATTNAAAATAAATTAGGGTGAACCCTATGGTTAGGGATAACCTCATCGGCATCTTCGCTGAATATATCATCGACGCCTTCATTTTCTAGAGCTCGCATGGCATAATAGTACTTCTGCCTTTTCGCATACGACTTTGCTGGTTGTGGTACGATCGGGTTAGATGTTGTGGGTGGAGTTGATACATTGGTTAGTGGCTCGGTAGACATTTCTGATCGATTTCGTTTTTGTGGAGATGGAGTAGGAGTAGGCATCGGTGTAGGATCAAGCTGCATTGCCTTTTTTGGAGAGTCCGGCTCAGCATCAGCATTAGCTTCCAGCTCGGCATCGGCATCCGGCTCAGGATCTGGTTTGCCAAGTTGTTTCTCTGCATCGTTGAATACATCATCATTATCAATGATGGTGCCTGCAATAACGCGTGATATATTGCAACCGAAAGTGCGTTGGTTCTGGCGAAGGCTGTTGAGTTTGGGTGGGGTGGTGATGAGCCTCTTGATCTTCGCTTCAATTTGCTTTTGCTTTGTGAATTTGTTGGGGTAGCCATGATACTTATCACCAATACGGATAACATGGAAGCAAAATATATTCTTATCCACTTGACTCTTCCCACAAATGAGAGATTTGATATCACAGCAAGATGAATCGAACTCTGCAATCTTGGTTGAGAGTCCATACTCTGGCTTGTGTAGGAATTTCTTGAACTCAACTCGGTTGATCTCAAAACGCTTCTTGCCATCAGATTTAACAACATACCCCGCTAAATTTGCAGACACCATGAACGCGATGTATTTGATTTCGGTCGTAAAGCCAAGGCGACGACATAGGGAGAACTCGTAGGACGGGTCGCCATTGACGGTGTACCAGAAAGAATTGCCTTGAGCTATGAAGGCAATCATGATGGCGAGCTGGGCCCGTGCGTGGTCTGTGCTTTCGACCTCTGGCATCTTGCGAAAAGGTTGTCCTTTTTTGGTGATCATTCTTGAGTATGTTTTGCGCCTTGTATTAAAAAAGGACAATGGTCTGCCAAAAACTGAAACAATGGCAATGGGCTCTTCTGTCGCATTATGAATGCAATTGATGTTGTCTCTTTCGTGAGAATCCAACATGCCACATCTCCTCTAGGTGCGCGATATGTGCGTTGGGTTCAAAATTTAGAGACAAAAACCCGTGGGATTATTTGATGAATGGGACGCGTGACGTCACGGTGGCGACGGTAACCCGGTGCGTGCGCGGAGTGTGTTGGTGCCGGACATGGGGGGGGTGGGGCAGTTTTAACTAGATTGCTGCCCTACTGCGGGCAAAACCCCTTGCGTTGCTTATGGAGAGATCGGCTGCCTGGCCAAATATGATCAATCTAAGTTTTTACACTACGCCATGAAGTTCCATGGGTTAGGATAGTATATTTAATTTAAGCACTTACAATCAATCCAAGATGATTAAATATTAGGAGGTAGTATCAGCCATTATCTAGCCTTTGCACTATTCTTTCCCTGTTTGGCGTTGCGAAGCTTACAGAACGGCACCTGCATCATTCATTACAATGATTGGTAGCGATGCACCGGTTCCTCTTGGGCGTACTTTGCCAAAGATCGACTTGAATTTCGAGGACACTATTTCCAAAGACAATCCCATGAATCCACAATGTATAACAACGGAAGTAACTAATCTGATGCGGAATCCACTTCCAAAAGTGCAATTTGGGCTTCTGCGTTCGCTCCATGTAGATGTCAAATACAGAAGTGAAGTAGTTATCATGATCCATGAGGCACTCTCAGACAAAAGTTTCACAACGTGACTTGCTCGGAATTGATTTTGCATGGTATTTGATCCAGTCTCTATCCTCCGTTTGATTGTGATAGTATGAATTACGACACAAATTAGAGATAGAGAAACTGTGATCATGTCTAATATGATGACAATCAAGCCTGCCGCCACCCATGTCGAATATTGAACATCATGTTTTGCACTACCTTCTCCTCCACACAGGAAGTTGTCGATCGCAATAAGTTTTGTGTCCAATATCATTTGCAGGCGATTGCTGTATATCATTTCAATTTGGCTTTCCTCGTAGTTTCCAGCGTATTTTAGAGTATGTTTCAGTTTGCTGATCTGCTGTAATGCATTGGTTGACTTTGGTCCACAGACGCCATATAGCATAATGTCTAGAGGGATTCGCTCAGTGTGAATTGGGATAGGATTACCATCTAACTTCAGTTGATGAATATCATCAGGATCGGGAGCCACATGCATGGAGTAATTGATGATTGCAACAGGAAGAAAGTAGCTCGCAATGATGACGAGGAGTATTAAAACTGGAGCAATAATTGGACGAAGAAATCCAAGGAGGCGGCGGACTGACATGGTATCTCTTGCTTGTTTGAGCTAGTTTACCATACACTGCAGGTCAGACAAGCTGGACCCACACTCTGGTAAATCAAGATACCTCGATAGGAGGCAAACGGGAAACACTGAGGCAAATTCTAAATTGAAATTGAAACTTACTATTTCACTCTTAGCTCTTTTCACGGGACTAGCAACGCAAGGGGCTTCGTCCGCCACGTAAGGCGGCAACCTGTCTACCGCCCTACCAACCCCGCAGTGGGTGATCTTCCTCGAACTGCTTCCTTTCAGCAAAAGCTATTTCTATGCATGAAATTAGATTTTCGATCATTTACTCAGTAGTGGTACCTTCAGTGCATTAGAAAAAGTTGTCTTTGAAGTAAATCTATTGCGTAGGTGGTCAAGTTCCAATTGGTAATATGATATGTATACAATTATTTTACAAACAAGCCAAAGAAGGGAATAATCGTAGTAGCCACGGTAATAGTTGCATGTGTAATAAGTAAATAGCCTGCATCATCTCCAGTTTTCATCCACCATATTTTTATCCCGCAATTTTAGAGAAACTTCCTACGCAAAGCCTCAAAGTGTTGTTCAATGCGCGCGTGACGTTGTTTTAGCGAGAAATATCCAGTAACAGAATTCGAACCCTTGCGCAGTTGATCATCGGCTTGGCCAACGCTATACTCCAAATGCTCGTGGCGATGAAAGTGCAGATTCAATAGGGTCTGAAATGCTGTATCAAATTGCGCGTCCATCGCATCTAAGCAGAATCGTGACATTCCCGCACATGCCACCCACATTGCAGCCTCAACTATTGGCCAGCCATTTGTATTCGGAACGGCTGCTCCACTATCTGATAGTATCATTCGGGGCTGGTAAACATAATCCTTCGAGATTGTAGCTGAATCAGAAAGTACGTTGCTACTGGGGTCTTTCACCAAGTCATAGAAGGGTTCGATACGATCCCATAAATCCAGCTCAAACATATCTTGCAATGTCGCATCTGTCATGTTGGTTTTACTTTGGATACCACAAAAGTCAATGCTTATAAATTCGGAGAGTAGCCGACACTTTTGTTCATATCCGCTTTCAGCTGGGAGCGACCGCAAAATTAACGCCTGGACCTCATCATCCAATGCAATTATCAGGTCATATTCATCGAGCTGTGATAAGTCGAATGCGATTCCAAAATCAGAGCACCCCACTAATCCAAGTGACTCAAGAATTGCCACAGCTTCCTCGGGAGCATCGGATTCCACCGGCGCTTTGGGAGACGACTCTATCGTCGCCGAGGCCGGAAATAGAGAGGAGATAGCACCGTTGTAATCGGCTACTCGCGCGAGCATACCCTCGGCAATGCGACCATGAAAGTTGTTATTGTCCACAAATAGAATTTGGAAGTGAAAGCGCGAAGCATCTAGGGATTTGCTCGTCTCTTCGGCTCTGGCTTTTTGGTAGGACGACAGAGAGAAGGGTGCATCATTGCTCCCGGGGGAAAATGCACGAGCCGCCGATACGTAGAAAAGGAGAAGGACAGATTGTATAATCATGGTCAGTAGAGAATAGAGATGCCGGGCGATGGCGATGGCGATGGCGGAGAAAAGAAGAAATATGAAATGTGATAATGTGTTGTGGGATGTGGGATAGATTCTGATTGTGGGACGTGGGAGGGATCGATCAGTAACGTAGGAATCAGTAGCAGGTCAAAGATAAAACAGATCCGGCTCTTTGGACTTTGGACGGACCATGGGATTTGGCGATTTTGGCGAACTAAACAAATACTTGTTTAGCGAGCTCTGACTGTTTGGATGGATGGGGTTCAACTCTCTACTAGGTTCAACTTCGGTCCAACCTCAGTCCAACTCCGGTTCAACTGCAGTTCACCTTTGGTCCAACTTCGGTTCACTCCAGTCTAGTCGAGATGAAAAAGTCGGATCTCTCACCTAGTGGCGAGTTCTCTGAGTTCACATTCCGAGACACGAGATGCGTCTTCTGGCCTCCTATATTTATCATGTGATTTATTCTATACTATATTTCATCGTGTTGACGAATCATTGACCATCCCATGAATGCTTTGAATGGAACATTGGGGATGTTGATATTTGATCCAATCATGCATCAACATCAATTCGAATTCGAGCATGCAGCATGCCATATTACTATATCTGTTTCGGTGAAATATTGCCAACACCTGTGCACTGTCAATATCTTATATTCTTTTAACTTCTTCGCCGCAACGGGGGTCCATCACATAAACAAGCCTCCGCGAACCTGTGTTACAATAGACATTTGTTTTTGCCTTTCAGATCAATCCCTACTCCAATGTGCATTTTGTCAAATTGGATTATATCTTGTTTAGATTTAGAGGGCCCTCGTTCATGATCAGGGGGAGCTTTTGAATTTAAAATGGCTTTTTGTATGTAAAAACAATCGAAACTGGGGGGCCCTCTTGAATTGGTGGACATCTAGAAAAACTCGGAGGGCCCTCTAAACAAGAAAAAATACGTCAAGTTGCCAAATATGCTGTTCCGTTCCATCCGTCCTTCTCCGGATTATGTTGTTTTTTTAGTGGATACTCAATTTTACCTGTGTTGACTCTCTCGTTGCGGTGTGTTTTTAGTTAATTAGCCATTTTGAATTTTAAATCACTCTTAGCTTCAATCGACTTGTATATTGCTATTTGTTTCATGCCAATATTCGTATCTTGGTCAATATGGACCGTTACAATTGATGCAAACGATCGATTCCCATAATTTACTGATCTACGAACCCAATATATGTACGTGCATCAGATATAGAGCTTTAGTTTTTGAGATACTGATGAATACATTTTATATTGATTGAATTTATGCCAATATGGATCAACAGTATAGACAGTAAAGTAGACGTTCTATTATTCTATTTTCTATTATTCTTTTCGCATAGTATAAACTGTGTTTGATTCGCTACATGATCAACAGTAGACTACATGCTTTCGTCTAGTGTCAAAATACCTCCTTTTCAATTGAGAATCTCGTCTACCTTCACTTCTACTGAGACTGGTACGATTGAACTCTGGTACCACTGACTTTTGTCTCCAAGTCCGGGTTCTTGTCAATCATTCGTTTCCGTTCGTGAGATTTAATGAGATTTCTCGTCTCTGCAAGAGTGAGAGACTTCTCTTGAGTTGCAGTCATCGATATTCCTCTCGCTCGTATCTCTGAGAGGACATGCGTATCTAATTTGTTTTTCTTGTTTAGTATTTGCAGAAAGATCTTTTCGCCTGTTCGGGCCATCACATCAAATCCTTTTGGCAGTTCTGCCTTGTTTACTTTTTGCTTCTTTTTTAGTGCCTTCTCAAATGTAGCCATCATTGTATCTTGTTGAATCTCGCTAGTCTTGTTTTTTTATTGCCGACACAATCAGCAAGTCTATCGCAGCACACCTTTCCAAAATTTGATCTGGCTCTATCGACTTGTTCACTGAAATCATCAGAAAAGTCTAAGAATAGAGCCGCCTTGCCTCTGCCTTGGACTCTCTTCATGTCGCTTGACCCATCGATTGAAGGCGCTGATAATGGCTGCAATGGCTATGGCTCGAGTTTAGTTTTGGAAACTAAACCTGTGAGCTGGACGTAGGTCTTGATTTGTTGTTGGTGATGAGGATGGATGGATATAGATTTGTTGATGACAAGCATCTGCAAAAGATTCGTACTCGTCTGAGTTCCAAATGTCAGCAACCTCTTGTCTCTTGTGCTTCTACTAGTATTAGTTCTAATATGCCGTCCCAGTAATCTATGACTATGACAAATGGAGTTTTTAGTAACAACTCGTGATCCGCCTTGGCAGTAAGCCATTTCATACTTTTGCCAAGGTTGACTTGAATGGCTCCTTGTGTCGTCTTATGATGAGATCCAAATTCGATCTCTTGGTTTGGAAAAGAGTATCCAATATCAAAAAGAAGTTTTTACTTGACTATCAATTTTGCAAACTCTTGTGCATGATACTTATCACCAGCAAGCATATAATGTAGAGTCTTGCTTGAGAGCCATTTCTTGGCAATATGCTTGTCTTCTCAGAGTATTTGAGTCCCGTCTTGCCTTCTTGTGGAATACCAGCAAGTGTTGTCACGTATCGTTTGAATTCGGGCCGTTTCTTGAATTGATCATCTTCCAGCTCAGCTAGATATCGGTGCATGACATAACATCTCTCATCGGGTCCAAAACAAGAAAGCTGGCCTGATAATCCTTTTCCAAACAACAGCTCATCTTTCTAAAGCCAGTTGAATGCAATGCATCATGAAAGTATGCTTTATTGAATCCATCTTGGAAATATAGATGAGTAAGAAATATTGGCGAGTCACCAGGCTTGAATTTGATATCAGCCAAACTTGTATCTTCTGAGTTGAATTATTCAACAAAGTCTTGCATGGATATACTTGTATCTTCTGTACTCGACACATATTTAATTTTCATCAAAGACATGAGTGCACATGCAAGTTTCTATTGGTCAATCAACACTTCACTACAAGATGGGGCCTGACGAATGGATTCCATTGGAAATTTCAAACGTCCAAAATCAGATGTACACAATTGTTTCAACCAAAGGCTCCAAGACTAAATACAATAGCTTGCCCATCCAGATCCAAGTAGGACTAACCAACGAATCATATCAAAGTGTAGGATGATTAATATCATCATTATTCAATCAATAAAAATGTATTCATCAGTATCTCAAAAACTAAAGCTGCATCAGAAGCGGTGTGCGCTGGTACAAAATTCTATGTGGGCAGAACTTGTAGGGCAAAATCAAGTTTCATTAGATTTTCTTGGACGTTCTAATCAGACTGACCATGATCGGGATATTCTGCCACCATACAGAAGCAAGGTGCAAAAATAAAATCTGCCCTAAATACATATTAGTATAAAGCATTATGCCAACCATTTAGACAATGCATTCCTAATACAAAATAATATAACTTTGTGTATCATATCTCTTTTATGTATAATAGAGATATAAGCAAACCCATTTTGTTAGGGCCCTCTAGTAATTTTGGCAGTCAATTTCTGCGGTTCACCATAGCGAAAGCAAGCTCTGCTAGACATGATAGGATATACCATCTGGCAATATCGCTAACTTGCTAATATATTGCGTACACTAGCATGAGTGACGTGTCAGCGACTGACGAGCATCGGAACCACACATGAGTAGCAGATTGGTGGTGGTGGATAGGCGGACAATTGGCAACCAGCAGCAACCAGCAGCAACCAAAGTATATGATGCATAAGTTGTCATCACCTAAGTATTAACAGCAATGATTATCCATCATCGTACTTTGAGTGTCCTTCGCTAGTAATGTCTCTGTCTCTTAACATGACTCCGGGTATGGTCGCTATATAGCGACCATTTTTTGACTAGCTTCGTGCTAGGTAATGTGGCTGCGCGAGACTTTCGACTTAGAGGCTCTAGATTGGAGCTGTGAAAAGCTGAGCTCTCTGGCTACAACAAGGC